>KZ652702.1:96728-122966 GCA_001010745.2 Gerris buenoi | reverse complement strand
AATAAAAATATAATTAATTAATTAATAAGACAAACACTATAATATTGTTATAATAACTAATTGGGGGTTAGTATATACATATTCATATATAAACAAGAGGAGCTACAAAAAACAATTCATAATTTTTTTGTATAATATCTTATATACATTTTTAGGTGAAGCTTTAGATTTAATTAATACTGGAAAATTATGTAAAATACCTTATTAATTCCTAGAGAGTAGAAAAATATCTACACATTTATAAGCTACTCGTCTTATTTATACCTCTTCTCGACTTATTGCTTTCTAAAAGAAGACTGCATCTTACAAAGAATTAATAGTAATTCAAATGATCCTAGTAAAAACTACTCAGAAGAAAATTAAAAATATATTTATTTAATCAACAACAACAATGCCCACGCCGACATATTGTCAAAAATATATATATAAAAAAAATATAATACCTATTTTGTGTTAATTAACAATATCAGCTAAAATAAGTAAATATAAATACAACATAGCAATTAAAAATAACTTTTAAAAAAACTATATTACGTTATAATTCAAGAAATAAAACATTATAATTCTTTAACATTATACGTTGGTAAAATTTATTAAAAAAGTTTTTTTTATCAATCTTAAAGTTCATTGTATCTTTTTATTTTAAATTATGTGGAATGCTTCTAGGTATTTCATTTTATATTCTTGTTTTTTTTTAAGGTATTTCTTTTTACATTTATTTTTAAATGCTTATTTTCTTTGTCTATTATTTTGGCATTTGTCTATTGTTAATTTTACTCGCCTTTTTGATCCATTGACAATTAATCCTAAATTATCAAAGGTGCAAATTAATACGTATTAAATGATATTAAAGTATAAGTATCCTATATTTTTGTTTTTTGATGGATTTTTTAGGTGTTGAAATAATTTTAATAAATCAAAAACTTTTCGTTTTCATATATTAATTTATTTTGAAACGTTTCGACCCTTCTCTACTTTATAAGGTCATCCTCAATCAAAAAAAAATTGTTTTCCTAAAAATGAAAACACCATAAACAATAATTAGTTACAATCCTTTTTCATAAGTTTTATACATAATAACAGTTTTTTTTTTTTTTTTATTTTAGAAATTTCTTCTACAATTCTCCTTTTTTTGAAACACATAATATATAACAATTAATTAAAAATCTACTTACAAGTCTAAATTATGTAGATGAGTGTCATCATATTCCTCGAAAGAGAGGTCGTCAAGTTTTTATAAATATAAAATAAAATTAACAATACATTTCATTACTCTAACTCAGTCTAAAATTTTTATAAACATTTTTAAAAATTTTTAAAAAACATGAATTAACCATAACATAACAATTAAACAAAAATCACATGTATTTAGGACAAGGTAGAAAATATACAATTTCATCTTACAACTTCGGGTTTATATTAAAATAAGTAACCGATTTTTCACCGAGAACGTTTGTCAGTTTTATGGCTTAAATAATATAAAGATATTGTATTTTGATTAATATCATTATAAAAACCTGAATGTAATGCCATTGCATTTATTATATAATTTATTAATTCCTTATTACTAGTAAAATTATAATTAAAAGTTCCTTATTTATACGACAATTAATAAGAATTTGGTTATAAGATTAGTGGCGCTACCTGGGAGAGAAAACGTGAACTTCTAATATACTATGTGCTCATGGCGCTGCCTGGGAGAGATCTACGTGAACTACTAATATTCCATGGTCTTATTCTATTTTAATTAACCCGTTGATTCTTTTGATTTACTTATTAGTTATTTATTCTATTTTTTACTCTGAACTTTAAATTTGTTGAATATATTATTAAAGTTTTTATTTAAATGGCCTGTGTCTGTTTTATGGTTTAAATTGTTGTCGATTGTTTTAAAGATATTAAATGACTCTAATATACGTCTTTTACTAGTATTTTTTTCATAACCAACAATTTTGGTTTTTTCAAACGCAAACTTGTGTCCCGTGTTAACTGAATGTATACTTAACGCCGTTTTTTGGCTTATTCTTTATATCATTGCTGTGCTGATATAGTCGGCTTTTTAATTTTTGTGATGTTTCACCTATGTATGACTTTTCACAATTTTCACAATCCACTTTATAAACTAGGTTTGATCTATTTTCTTTTTTAATAACGTCATTAGAAGTTAAAGTATAAGTTACACAAGATAAATTACGTTACCAATTTGAAAGGGGATAGACTGTGAAGGCTAAGAAATATTTTTTAATAAGATAATAAGTTTGTGATTTTTTTCCTTCCAAGCTTACCAAAGATATCAAAAGCATTGAGATAATTCTGGAAAAAAAATAATAAAAAAATGTTCCCACCAAATTTAAACATCCCTTTCAGACTGTTTAAAGACTTCGGGGCTCATTCTTAGTCTCGTGTTTGTCTGTCTCTACGTCAACATTTTTTTTCGAACAGTTTATTAACAACGATTAGTTAGTTTTTATTAACAACGATATCTTTTAAGTACCCATCAAATATTGAATAAATTTGCCCATAGAGATGGTCTTATATTAATTTCAACCATCTTCGCACGTTTAATATTCAATAAAAATAAATGTGATACCAAAGGAAATTAAAACAGTTCCGAAACACCACATTTTCAATTCCTAATATGTGAATTATATACTCATGAGACCATTTTCCCAATCATTAGTAGAAGTGGAAGTTATGTACCACAAAAAAAAAAAATTAAAAAAAAAAAAAAAATTGAGACTTAATTTTCGTCCAAAATAATTACAATTTTTAGTTAATTCAGCTTTAATAATAAAAAATCGTAAAGTATAAATATATAGTTTGTTGTAGGTAAATATATTTATTTTGATTGATGGACTAATTAGTTTCTTTCAACAGATCAAAAACTTTTAGACTATCTAAATGTTTAAAGTCTAAAATAAAATAAACATAAAACCTCATTAGTAATGCAAATAAAACTTGAAAATGATAAGTTGAAAATTTTTATTATTTGTTAATGTTTGGTCTAAAAGTTAGCAAAAGGACAGGTCAATCTAACGACAACAATAAACTGTTGCCATAATCAACATGTTGGTTGGCCGCTATATCGACAAATGATAACTAGATATAATGAAAGTCAATAGAGAAAGGACCAATTTCCACAATTCTACGTCTCCCCTTCTACTGCCGCGCCGGTTTACAATGTAATCTCGTAATCTAGTTCGGACATGTAACAAAGGAAACTGAATTCAAATCAAAATTTACAAAAGCAAAGAGATAAAAGGAAATTCGTATTCATTGTATTACATTTGAATTAGACAGATAATATCTGAAGTTGTGAATCACGTATCTATGATTACGATAAGAGAGAGATCATTAACATAAATACGAGTATAACCCTCGAGGTACAATATGCGGTTGACCTTTATGTATATATGTTACAGCTAAAATTTAGAAAAAGCTATTGATATACGCAATCAAGCCACGATATTTTCACAAATATGGGCACCGGATAAGAGAGAGATCATTAACATAAATACGAGTATAACCCTCGAGGTACAATATGCGGTTGACCTTTATGTATATATGTTACAGCTAAAATATAGAAAAAGCTATTGATATACGCAATCAAGCCACGATATTTTCACAAATATGGGCACCGGATAAAGGTCTAGAAATATCAAAAGAAAAGTCAGTAGTAGTGCATTTTCTACGAAAACAAAAAGGTTTCCGTCCAGTGGCGTAACTAAGAAATCCGGCGCCCTCCTGCAACTTTTGAGAATACACCCCCTATAACTTACAAAATTCACCCTGCCCCTCCTCTTTGAAAGTGAGATAGTATGGCTGCTAGTAAATCGTCGTTAGTTGGATTATCTTTGGGCAAGGCAATGTCAGCATAATGGCGGAAATACACATGCCGTCAAATTGGGGAGGTAGCTTGCATGCTAAAAGAGGGTATTTGCCAGTAACTGGCATGCTAAGGATTTTTATTGTTTTTATCTGCTTGCTTGCCAGCTACAGGCATGCCTTTTAACATATTCAATATTCACGTGCAAGTAACATGCCTTAATGTTTAATGTTTATGTAAACGTCAAATTTTAAGTAGTTTTCTTCTAAATATGGTCTACTTGGTGAGTCACAGTGTGTCACATTCTTGAGTCATTTTATTTAATGGTAAATCAATTATTAGTCTGCTCATCAAGTTCAATAAAGTTCAGCCAATATTGCGTTTTTAGCGCAAAAACATTTGTCGGGTACTTTTTTATGATCTGGTATAGAGAGAGGCTGACACAACATCCATCAAAACCAAAGAAGGAGAAGTAGTTTACAAAGAAGTTTAGCAAAGAATAGTCCTGCAAATGAGCTTCAGAATCCTTTTTATAGTTGTCGGTCTTAAGATAATAAGAAACGGTCCAAATTTTAAATGGCCGCTATCAAAAAATAACGTAGCTATATATAATATTAAAACATAAGCAAAAAAGTGAAACAAAACAGAGCTAATAAGGAAATAACTAATAAGGTTTGAATGTTCATATAACATTTTAAGAGCTTATTAAAATGAGAACCAGTAATGAGCTTAATCATACCTGAATTTTAAGTTTAATCAGGTAACTTTAATGAAATGAATAATACCATAAGATTAAAGAGTTTGTTATTTTATAAGATATTTAACACATAAAAGGGATTGAAAATAAGCATTAGAACACAATACGTCTTTTCCATTATGTTAAATAAATTAAATTAAGTAACTGTGATATTGTTCTTACCGAAAGCAAAGAGAGAGTATTATGAAATTTAATATTAATGGCAGATCCAAGAGATAAAAGATATCTTATCAAACAAATAAAAGTATCTTACTGTAAGAGTAAGATTTAAGTTAATAACCATAAATAAATCCATACTGAGGATCCTGTCATCACTTTATAAATTATGGATACAGATATGTTATTCTATCAAAGACTGGTTTTTTTTTATTAATACATATTTAGTTTAACTAGAGTATTTAGATAATTTGATTATTACTAACATAATATGTAGAAAATAAAATTCAAATAAAGGATTAAAAATATGTATTATAAAATTAGAGATGTAAATGAAAAAAAAAAAACTGTTTCGTTTTTTTTTCAAAAAAAAAACCAAGCCCCTCGTTTTTTTTTCACATTTAACGTTTTTTTTCAGATGCATTTTTTTCAACTAACTTTATTATATTAAGAGCTTAACTGGTGGTGATGGTTATTTATCTCTGATGTAAGAAGCAAAATTCCATAAAGTACGGTTACACAACCGTATATTATCCTAGAAATGCTATTGTCCTTGGATATTGGCTCCAGTTAATAGGCCAGTTTTTTTAGGTATTAAAATATTTATTTTTAAAATGGTTACAATATCTAATCAGTTCATCCACTGATGGCCAGGGTTAAACTAACTTTTATTTAAAAAAGAAATAAAATAAAGTCTAGTTTGTTTATTGAGTTTAAATAGAATTGCATAGTATGATTTATTTTATAATACGAGTATAATAATCTTTTTATCAAATAAAGTATTGTAAACAAGTATATATTATTGATTGGTGAATAAAATTTGAGTAAATTCCAAAAAATCAAAAAGTTGGCAATGAAAATCAGTTAATTTATTCGACTACGTTAGTGATGTAGTTTTTTTTTTTTTTTCATCAAAAATATTTGTTATAATGTTTAAAATAATCTATAGGACATATTTAAATTTTATTTCTTAAGTAAAATATTAATTAAAGGTATTTTGATGATAGGCAACTGCCTTTTATGTTAAAAACATACCTTCTTTAGCATCGGTGAAAAAAAACATGCTCGTGAAAAAAAACATGAAAAAAACACATTTTATGTTAGCAAAAAAACGTCACCTGAAAAAAAAAAAACGTTTTTTTACATCTCTATATAAAATATTAATTAACTTTTTTCGCGAATGATAAAATAATACATGTCGTAGTGTAAAAGGTCTTCTATTTTTTATAAAATCAATTTCAATAAAAAACGCGTCAATCACTTCTTGACTTAATCCAATTTCGGTCGAACGACTTAATTAATACCGGCTCTAGTCAGTGAAGTGTGTGCAGGAACACGGCACGGTGTGAGAAGGGATTCATTTCCATAAATGTCGATAAAGGATTATACCAGATTTGAAAGAGTTTGAATCATACAAAAAGATAAAAAATAAGCTAATGGATTAAAAACTCTGAGATTGTTGTGAAAGTAAAGGACTGTTATCGAATTTTTTTTCCCAGACTTTTTGTATAACAGGTGTGAATAGAAAAAAACGCACATTCTAATAAAAAAGAAAAATATCGACAGGAAAAAAGACTAAAAATTATTTTCCAATCAGTTGCAATGAATTTTCTATCAATAAGAAAAAATAGGCTGTCAATTGGTGTGGCACATAGCTTCCTCACATCCTATCACGTTAACAAGCCATTATTGTCTTATTTTTACTTTTCCTCACTACTAATAGTAGGAAAAGTATTGTTTTCACCAAAAAATTTTTTTTCGAGATTTTAACGGAATTATCCGTTTTAGGGGTTTTTAAGACCTCCTGAGTGGTTTTCAGCATGACGTATGTATGTGTGTTATCATCGTAGCGCCCAAAGTATTTAACCTAGAGAGTTGAAACTTGGCAGAAAAATCAGTCCTAACCTGTAGTTGTGCCGCCCGGAAAATCAACTTTTTCCGCCATCTTGAACCCAGTTTACTTAGTCAGCAACAAATTTAAAAAAAAAAATCGTAATAAATCGAAAATGGTCCTGATCGAGTTGAAATTTGGCACTAATACCTCTCTGTATGACAAACAAGCCCACCAAATTTCATTTTGATACTGGCCGCTATTTTGAAGTTATAAATTTTTGAATGTTTAAACTTTGACGGTTAATAATACTGAAATTACATATAGATTTTTGACTTGAAAAAATTAAGGAACAAATATAAAAAAAAACCGATGAAATTCTATTAATTAGTTTAAATGTTATAAGTGAATATAATTATTTATTAGTGCGATAATTTTAATGACGTAAAAGTTTGTTTACATCTGTCAAAATACCGCCAAACTTCAAATAATTAAATAAAATCACAGGGAAGTACTTACTCCAAGTACTTTTTAGGGTTTTGTAGATGAGTAAGCATACCCATTATGTAAATTATGATTTCTTGTCTTCGATCTCAAGAGTCCCGGGTTCGATCCCCCGGGGGGTCACAATGTTTTTTATCAGTACTAAACCAATAAGGAATGCAAAATTTAAAAAAGCACATGTATATTTGTGTCCTACTCTTTAGCAGCTTTCATTTGATACCTAACTCAAAATTTAAAAAAAATAAAATTTTGGGCACACTTCACTTTTTCGCGACTAAAATTAGTAATTTTTAAATATTTAGGATGAACTCCCGGAATTTTGATCGCGCCACATAAGGTATTAGCATAAATTATTTCGAAATTTTAGCACCAGCCGAACTATAGTGGTTGGGGGGGGGGGGGGATTTTTTTGGGTATATTTTGTTTTTTAACCCTCCTGCTGCGAAGTAGCAGGAGAGGCCATTTTAGTGGCCTCCGAAGTGAGGAAAAGTTCCAAAAAAGGTACCACGTACCCAATTTTTTTAATTGTTTCCCCCATTTTCTAATGTGTTATTTTTTTTATGTTTTGCATAAATTACAATCAATTTAGCGAAAGTTAAAGAGCGCAGGCGTTTATAATTAATCTGGAGCTATCTGCGGGTTACTTTCGAAAAACTATAACAATTTAATACAAATCGGATAAGTACTTTTGAAGCTATAGGTGTAAATAAATGTATGTTTGCGCGCATGTGGAAGAGAAAAAAATTAGCGCAGAAGGTCGAAACTTATATGGATCCAACAATGAGCTATGATCCATCATACAAATTTAATTAAAATCAGATGGGTAGTTATTTGTTAATTAGCAAAAATTCAGCGACAGACCCACGGCAGACACGGAACCGAAAATTTTCTCTCATGGGTAAAATGGATTTTTGTCTTGGAATTTTTAAAATCGGAGACAAAATAATTTCTCATAACATCTATTTTCGTTCTTCAGAACGATCACATGATCTACTAAACTATACATAATAAGATTTTGGTGTATTATACAAACAACCAGAACCAAATTTTTGTTTCACATTTTTTCCTTCTCTCCAAAGATACAAAGGAAAAGTATTGTTTTCACCCAAAAAATCCAAAACCGAGATATTTCAACAGAATCATCCGTTTTGGGCGTTTTTAAGAAATTTTGAGTAGTTTTTAGCTGAATGTCGGTTTTCTGTGTATGTATGTTTGTCTGTCTCCCGCATAACTTCCACAGTTTTCAAGCAAGAGTGTTGAAACATAAACATGGTACATAAATCCGCCCTTACAGACAGTTTTGCTGTCCGGACAATCATAACTTTGTGACGTCAATACATTAACCCAACTTACCGAGTCAGCAAAAATTTCAAAACAAATAATTATACCTCTTATAAGACAAATATTTCCACTAAATTTTCTTTCATATCTGCCGTAGTATTGAAAATGTCGAGTTTTGAACTTTGAAACTTTAACGCTAAATAATTTCGGAACTATTTCACCGACAGCTGAAATTCGCAGCAATGATATCTTTCTATAAGACAAATAAGTTTCCATATTTCAACTTAATATCTGCCACCATTTTGAAAATATAAACTTTTTATTTTAATACATTGAAAAGTAAGTTTACATTTTTAAATACCTTACTATAACGGACCTCATTTACGGACTACAAAAAAAAAAAAATTATAATTCTCATAAAAAAAAAAATCTGTTGTCATTTATAGGATTATATTTGGTGTGGAAAAGTTCCGAGGCGTCCCCGCGTCCGATTTTTTTTTAGATAATTTTTCTATCTTTTACACTTTATCAGAAAAATTATCATATAAAAGCTAAATACTAAATACTCCAAAAAGTGTTACATGTATTGTGAACAATGTCTCTCTCATTAAAAACTAAAATACATTTTTCAAAACGAAGTTTTGATGAACATACTTTTCCAGGAACGGAATGTGTTATATTTATGACATTATTTAAAAGTTCTTAAAAGTTAAATTCCATAAGCAGAGTTTTGTGACACGATGAGTTTTAACTCCACCTTAACTTAGCCCAACACATAAATCTTAAAAATCAAAATCTGTCTCAAATAAATCAAAATCTGTCTCAAGTTTCACTCCTTTTAAAATTTCTATATAAAAGTAAAATTCTATAAAAAAAATGCTACCTTATTTCCATAATGAATCATATTTCGTTCCCAATTCACTTTTAATATTAATCTATAACAAATAATAACTAAAGATTGGCGATGCCGAGTGGTTTCAATTACCATTCTCAAAACCCCTGAAGCGGATTTAAACACCGTCGTATCTGTTGGTGCGATAGTGACGGATCAACTCTCAGAAAAGTGAGATATAAAATGTGTACTTTGGCTATTTTCTTGGTCCTAAGTAATGCAATATCGGTATGATAAAAAATATTGAAAAAAGAAAAAAAATAACTACTATTATTTTTTATGCCTCGTTAACGAACTCTACGACTCTTCACTTACATTATTTCATTGCCCACTTGCGGTCAATGAAATACTGTTAGTAAATATAGGTGACTCATGTCTGTGCTCTTAAAATTTTGCAAAATAAACAAAGATCTAACAAAGGTCTACTAACTAATTTTACTCTCAGGATAATAAAAATCACTTTGAGCTACAAAAATTAGCGGCCGCTTTTCTTTTATCTGTTTTTTTTTTTTTTTTTTTTTTTTTTTTTTTTTTTTTTTTTTTTTTTTTTATAGTCAAGCAATGTTTTGCAAGCAAACTTAGCCGACCAAATATTCTTTGAGGACACCAAAATTAACTCTTATTCTTTAGCTTGATATTATTTAGTCTCTTTTATGCAACTTATCATCTCCCAGACTAAAATAATTTTAACTTATTATTGTTATTATTATTATGAACTTATTATCATTGTTATTAAGTTTATTATTTAATATTTTAACTTTTCGTACTATAATAAGGACTACGAAATAACTAGTTAAACTAATAAATTTAATAAAGAGAAGTTTATATAATTAAATATAGAATAGAGTAGGTAATCTAGTTCACTATTACCAGTATATTCAATATTAGTAAGTTTCACTCAATCCAGGACAAAACAGGTAACTCAATCATAGTGCCTTTTCCAATAATACCAACTCGAAAGTTTTAAACCAAATTTGGTTTAATTATACCACTACAGAGATAGTGATAGCATGAAGGATGGTGTGGCCTTAATATTTATATTTATACATCCTAATTTATTTTACTAATATTTTCCTACAAACTGACTAATCCAGGTGAAATACGAGTACGTACATAGAATAATGCGCAAATTTAGTCAGATTTTAACCGCAGGAATAATAATTTATTTAATTTATAAAAGATATATTTCATCCGAAATAAAAAAAAAAAAATGGATATGGAATGATCAAACAATAATTATCTTCAAATAAAATCTAGGATTAAATACTAGATAAATAGTGAAAAATCGTATTTATTAATTTAAATTAAAATACATAGCTTTAAACCTTAATTAAGCGTCATTTATTTATTTAAATGATTTAAAAGTTGTCTCAAAAGAAGTTCTAATTTGCAATTATACATTATAATTACTTAAACAATAGATTGACATACAGAATGTAATTTTTCTCTAAATTCCAATAATAATAAAAAAGTAAGTAAATTATATTTATAAAATTTCCCCTACTTAGAGTTTAAAATTGAATTTAAAAGAAGAATATTTAATATAATAAGCTTATTATTTAATTTTAATAAATTATTTTTAAATTTTTCATTAAATAAACACTAGCTGGATTATCAAACTCCACTACGGAGTTTGTTATTTATAAAAAGTATATTTTTAAAAAATATATATATTAGATAGGTTTATAAAGTACCTTAGTGAAATTTAAAATTCTTTTACTAAGTGAGATGCGAAAAGATTTTACATAGTACATGAAGTAAATTTTTAGGTTCTGGTAGATCTGGTTCCGGTGATATCATTTTTAACAAACATGATACGCAAGCGTCATATCTGTTATGGTTTTACCAGGAATTACGCTATAAAATAAATTAATAACAACAAAAAGCGGTTGCACCTAATAATAAGTTGAGTAGGTAAATCAGAATTCATTAACATGATGAAAAATAGTGTGCCAATTAGTATCACATAGCTTCCTCGCGGAAGCTGGTGAATGGTCGTGGGTAAATGGTCACATAGGAATTAGTTGTTTAGAGACTTGTTTCGAGTTATAGTGGGGTCACACTTATTTTTATTTAACATTAGGTGCTGTCAGACGGTGAGATTACAATGGTACAATCGGCAGGCTATTTTTGGCATTGACGATCTATCCAGATTTCTTCAAAATGATAAAAAAATTGTTAATAAAAAAAATGTTTGCGCACGCAGAAGAGAACTTAATGGACGCAGCAAATTTATTGGTTAGTGAACTAATTATGAACATCCATCGAAATTTCATTAAAAAAGGATGATTCGATTTCAACTCGAGACCAAAAATGTTTTGTGATGTCTGAGATAGTTTCTGTCAGGGGAGACGTAATATATTATTCTTTAGGTAAACTCTGGAGCAAAGGTTTTTGTACCTAAGATGATATTGTAAAAGACTATTACTTGTCACAAAGCATTATAATAACTATAAATAATGTTTTTTTGGTAGAAGTTATAAAAGTTTGGTAGAATTATAAAAAAAGAAATTATGTCAAGGAATACAGTGTAATATAATTTATCGCAATGTCGAGTGTGTAAAAGTAGTACACGGGGTAGAGCTGTAAATTTTGTAGTTGAGAGTTTGGACAGAGTAGAGAAAAAAGGAGTGTTCTAGTACAGAGTTTATGTCGTTTCGATTAGTTGTAGGTAACCACTGTAGAAACGGTGTCATTTTCAGCGGGATGAAAAGTTAAAACTCGGGCAGAAAGGGAACGAGGGAAGAAAACACGAACATTTTCCATTCTCAGTTCTCTTCCACTGCTAATACTAATGGAAAAGGAGAAGCGGTTTTCAGAAGAATGAATAAACCATTAGAATTCCTCGATTTTCTAGAGTTTCTCTCATTCTAGTCTCGAACTACAGAACTGGGAGATCTGGGGGAAAGAAAACTATCGGAAAATGAGAACAAGAGGACAGGAAAAGAGCAAGTCCGGAATAAATGGCTATATGAGAAGAAGGAAGTTGAGGGAGAAAAAGGACAAATACAAACTGACATGTATGGGATAAATAAACATTATAGAAGGAAAAACTAGTAGGGAATTATCGGTGCGAACCAACTGCTTTCAAAAACATTTTCTCAAAAAGCAAGGAGGCAAAAAGGAATAAATTATTCACTAAAACCCGTCATTACATTAAAACTTGTAATATGTTTAATGCTTTTATACGCCTTACCCTTTCGCCTGTCATGAGTAATTCGAAAAACTGACAATGGAAATAATAATAACGCTTAACCAAATACAAACACAAATAAAATAACAATATACAGAGAGAGAGGTTTCAGCTTTGTTTGCTTAAATTTATCCAAACAATCATTACAACTCGCTGTGCCTCATTTACTATATTATATCACAACAGAACGGATATTTATTGAAATATTTTATAGTCTAATTATATTCAATGAAGGAAAAAAATTGGATTTATAAATTGACGAAGAGAAGGGGGTGAGAGAATTATAATATAACATAAAAAAGCAACTTCTGTATTTTTAATATTAGTACTTGACTAATTCCTTTTATAAATCCAATTATTATTTTACTAGTATAAAAAGGTCAATTCCGGTAATTAAAAATGTTATTTATCAAGATTATACTTTTAAATTATTTGTTATTTCTTTTTTTAATCACACTTTTTATTTATTAGTAATTCAAATTTTTTATGCATTAGTTAACATAAGTGTATGTTGTTAAAGTAAAAAATATTTTTTAACAATTTATTAAAAGAGGAATTTTTTTTTGTTATATTTTAAAATATGTAAGCATATACAAATAATGTTTAAGTATAATTGAATAAGAGAATAATATATTTTGATTAATTTATTTATATTCGTCAGATCAAAAAAATTGTTATTACACCTAATGTTAAAAATTAGAAATAAGTAGGCATTAATTTACTTAGGTGTAAGTAATCACTTACTTACATTTTTCAATTTCTTATTAGTAAAGTTCAGTAA
This sequence comes from Gerris buenoi, assembly GCA_001010745.2. Lineage (NCBI taxonomy): Eukaryota > Metazoa > Arthropoda > Insecta > Hemiptera > Gerridae > Gerris > Gerris buenoi. Next base: position 109,745 of record KZ652702.1, on the reverse strand, counting down.
TTCATTTTTAGTAATCAAAGCTGTTCATATTATATTTAATATTAAATGGATAATACGTTTTAATATCCTAAATTACAAAACCGACCTTAACTAGAATCTTGTTTCTCTGTTTGTGGTTTTGACATTTCTGACTTTATATAGAATTAAAACGTGTTAACGAATTCCCTTTATATTTTATATAAAGGGAAAATTAGTGTCCCCTAATTTTTCTACTCGCATAATACTTTGTTTCCTAATTTAAAGTTCTTTATCACATACTGAGGGTCCTTTGGAAATTTTAAAATCAGACAAATTCGAAAGCCAGTTTCAAGATGGCGACCATTTAAAAGTTTGAGTTACTGTAACAGTTTTAAACCGTTTATTATAATGAATTGAAATAAAATCCGGTTTTATTTTCCATGTAAGGAAGTATCTAGATCAAAACGTTTCCAGTATATTATTTTTAATTTCCCTTACTAAATCTGTATATGACGTTTGAAAAAAATCCCTTAAATACCGTTTTCACAGAGGGTACTTATAGTTATTAATTATTAAGTTATATTGGTTCAAAAATATTTCAATCAGACAAAAATGAGACCGAACACGTTTCCTGAAGTACAATGTTCCTACAGATTTATTATGTTCCTACAAGAATTTTGCACTTCGGAGACATAAAATAATTTCGTATTTCTGACTGCTCACTAAACGTTCACAATCTTCGATAATCTCTGAAGTCAAATAAGAAACATAATCCCTTATTAAAGAAAAAAAAATTAGAGCAAATATTTACATGAAGAAAAATAAAATATCATTAAATTTGCATTTTTAATTACGGTTATGAAAAAATAATTAAAAAAAAGGGGGAGTCAAAGAATCATAAAGTAAAACAAATATACACAACAAATAAGAGGTGAGAGCGAGCGAGAATAAAACGAAAGGAAAAAATAAAATAAACATACTTCTATAAGATAGAATATAACAATTTATTAAGAGAGAAATATAATAAAACGTCAAAGAGAAGAGGAGGGAGGGCTGACGAGGGTTTTGTTCCCATATTATCTTGGGACGTACCCACTAATATTTATTCACAAGAAAAATGATTCTTTTTTCTTATTTTTCCATCTCTTCTTCCCCCCTTTCCACCCTGCAGGAGTTTTACGACTGCTGAATAATAATGTAGGTCAGAACCACTGAAAGATTAATACACATTCCTCGAGAATAGTACCAGCCAACCTTCTACCCCCAAATAAATTCCCTGCTGATTAGAAAGAAAGAAAGAAAAAAAAAACAAAAAAACAAGAGATAATAAAAAACACAGAATGTGTACCAAACAAAAATGCATTATAAACATCATGGTATTTTAGAGGTTATATTAGATTTAATAACTGGAAGTTTTGAAGTATGTAAAAATATTTTACAAATTAGTGTCGCACCTAGCTTCCTCGCATACTTCAATGATGTTTTCCCTTTAACGACCCATTATTCTTTCATTTATNAAAAAAAAAAAAAAAATCTACAGCTAACAAAAATACAGTTGCTGCAGTTAATGCAGTAGCATTTTGTTTGTATATATAGATAAACAAGTTAGGCGTGCTTCACGTAAGCACGTGATGCGATAATCGCCGGCTTCTGTACGACCGTTTTCTTTATGTATCATTGGAACATTTTATAATAAAAATTTTCAAAACATATTTTCGTATAAATATTACTTATCGGTCACACATATGTCTCGCATCTTGGGTATTACTTTTCGTAATTTCATGAAACTTGATTAAAGACTGTTTGTGTGTCGTAAAGTAAGATAAACACCGAATAAAAGCCGACATTACGATTCAGTTACAATTTTGAGTGATTTAGGAAATATAATTAACTGTAAAAAATATAAAATCATCATACATAGTTAAGCGGACATCGGGAACTGCCCCCAATGGCCCTGCCTATGTTCTCCTTTCAGTCTGTAGACCACGACGAGGAGTTAGGGCCTTTTGCCCAGACTTAAATGTGAGCCCACAATGGTTCGTGCGAACACTGTAATACAACTTTGACGTAGGTCCAAGTAGGAAAAAATATCATCAAGTTTTGAGCCATGACGTGTTCTTGGCATCATATTGTATTAAGTGTGAAAACTCCAAGAAGTGTACAGTAGTCACAAATGCCGAAATGCACCTGTGTGCCGAATATCATGTTCCTAGTTTCCTTGAATTAAAACATGCCAACGAACAGACAACAGACAAAGCCGTAAGGCTTCTAAGGTTCTAAGAAGGTTTCTTTTCGTACTTCGTACAGAAACCTAAAAGAAAAACAAACCAGAATTGCCTACAAATTGAATAAGTGTACCTTCAAAGATAAAGGCGTTAAAAAAAAGTGTGTGCTCTACAATAAGTCTTACTGATGTACGATTTTTTGAGTCTTGCATTAGTCTCCGATAACGTATTACTCGTCCTCTAATTTTTTTTTCTCTTCATAACGTTACTTTAGTACTGGCACTGATAATGAATTTATAAAAGCCGAAAGCTGCTTTAACAAATAAACAAATCTTCTAAGAACAGGCTGTTTCTTGGAATTTATTAAATAATTGAGACTTATTTTTGCTACCCTCGGAACTTTCAGGACTTCTGTAATGTTTATTTTTAAGCATGAATGAACATTTATGCCAGATATCAAAACTTTCCAATTAAATTCCGCAATTTATCTTTGATTTTGTGGGAAATTTTGTCTTTAATTTTGATAACTGCGTTGATTAGTGTCGTAGACACAGAAAGCGAGATATTTACAAATAAGTATTGGTTGACCTTTACCCTTGAACATTACGATCTCTTTGCCGATTTTCTTGAAGTGATAAAAAAAAATAAAAAAAAGTCGATTTTTCTGGAACAGAACCCCTAAAATGACGACTATTAATAATTTTATGCTTTTAAAACCCTGTCAAATTTATTAAATTTTCCCTCCGTTGTTTTCAATCCGTCAAAATTGTTTTGATTTTTACGTGAATAAAGCTCTCTGCGGGCTCCTATCGACAAACGATCCAAATTTCATTAAAATCAGATAAGTACTTTTGAAGATAAAATATTAGAAATCCGTTTCAGATGGATCTCTGTCTTGTAATGTTTGATATCAGAGACAAAAATTTCTCCACCAAAACCATTGAATAGCTTCCGTAAAATTCGGTAAGCACAGAAGAAAAATAAAAATATACATCCTTTTTTTTATTTTTGTGAATTATAAAGTGAATGTTTTGTTAATTATTATTAGGAATGAAATAAAATCTGGGTTAATGATACTCGACTTTGTATAATGTCAAAATTAATTAATGGCATTAAAAAAAAAAATACTCATTAAATTAATAGTATCTCTTTTGAAAATTACAATTACCGATATAAGATAATTATTAAAAACTAATAAATAATCATTTTTATTCTACTCCTGTTTTTAATGTTGTTGTTTTTCTCCTTCTACAAATGATAAAATCGATACTAATTAAAAATCAGAAAATTCAAAGAGATAAACGAAGCGCAAATAATTACATACTCAGACTGCTTTTGTTTTGACAGATATAAAATAAATTTGCCCTAATTATACCGAACATTGGTAATGAAGACTGATAATGAAGCAATTAAGTAAACATGAAACAGGGGAGAGCTGCGGTCTTTCCTTTCAAAGGGGTTTTTCGCTCGATGTTAAAAATAAATGTTCCTTACAATAAATAAATTGATACGTAAAAATAGTCTGCAATTAGAGTCTGCACAATGTGAGCTATTATTAGATGAATGGTCACAATCGCAAATGTGGTTTGTAGTACTGTTTCAATTTCAAGCGCACAATTATTTTATAACTTTTATCTACGATTCTACGATTGAAACGTAATATAAACATTATCTCTGTATCTCTGTTTAGATTCGCAGAAAGTGATTCTTCACGCACCTGTATATTAATTGCGCATGCCTGTCTCATAGTTTTGAAGAATTCCTCTTCTTTAGCGAGGTAAAGAAGAAGAATTCTTCAACTTTACGCACGATTAGCGACTTTTTTTACATTTATTAACAAAAGTAATTTTATGTTTGTTTCATAAAAGTAACTGTTTATATCGAGTTTTTTTTGTGAAAATCAATGAGTGATTTAAGTGATTATGACGAATATACGGAGAATAATCCGCCTTCCGAAATAATTAATTCGGCACAAAATACAACTAATGAATTAATGTCATCTTTCAAAATGCTACTTTCCGCACTCGACGCGTAATGTACTATTTTTTTAGGATCCGTGGGCAAAACCAAGGATCCTTATACCGAGTGTCTGCCCGTCCCGTCCGTCCGTTGTCGCCTGCTCTCACGGCTACACCTTTTGTCCGATCACTTTGAAATTAGGCATTTATGTGTATAGTACCTACACCTACAGTACAGAAGTTAGTTTACGTGTTTTGAGATCAGACCCATAGGATAGTTCAGATTAGAGCTTTTTAGCATTTTAAAAAGTCCATAGGTACTACTTGAATAATACTGTCTTGCCTACGGACCCTCGCAGTGCGCTGACTAGCACACACTCGACCTGCTTATTTTTATTTAAATATTAAATCTATTCAATATTACAAGTGTAAGCACCATGGGCTACGTCTAAAAACCCATTTAAACCATTCTTAAAAATCGGATGTGTACCTATTTTTAAAGATAATAAGGGTGTTTATTATGAATTGTTCAATTAGTTTTCATCTTTTTTGTTTGGTTTTTACTTCCCAACTTTTTTTTTTTTTTAAATGTCTCGCGGATCCTATACACTAGCTTTAGCCGATTATGATTTAATTTAACATAATTGTTCAGAAAAATGTTAACCTAAGGCAAACAATTTATTTTACAGTTTCATATTTAGAACCCATTATTTCCCTAACATTTTTGATTTTGACAAAAATTTCAGAAATTTTAAAATTTAAATTTAAATTTTACGATATAAGTAATTTTCTTGGGAGAATAGTTTCCAAGCTGTGGATAAAAATAAATTAGTCCCATTCATTGAAAATTTAATTTGTTGAACGGCCTTAATCTTAAAATACGTTTTAATTATAAATTAATTAAATATGATATTATGAGGTATAAATTTAGCATTTTAATAAAATAAAAAAGTTATGTTCGTTGTTGCTGGCTCCATTTTTTACATAATGACCCAAGTTTTTTTATTTGAAATCTCAGGTTGATTGATTGAGGTAATAAAAAAATATAACAAAGAAATAAAGAAAATGTCGGTGGAAAAAAAGATCATTTGGGTTACGACCTAATGAAAGTTGTTAAATGAAAACACAGGATGACAAACGAGTTAAAGTTTTCAACCAAGTTCTTAATGTGCCATCGGAGGCAGAAGAAACACCCTTCTTCTTAAAACGGCAAGTTTTAATTACGACAAAAGAAATTAATAGAAGACCCCAAGGGAGAGTTTAGACGATAACAATATTCCAAGGGACAAGGAGCAAAGGGTAAACCTAAATACAGATAGGGAGTGAAGATGGATATATAAAAGACCCAGCTAACGGTTTCTTACTCTAATAGAAAAGTTTAAGTTAGGGTTGGAAGTCTGCATCTTAACGACCTAATGTTCTTCAGCGTTAACCATTGATTATACCCAAAGGTAATTTACGCATAATAAATTTACACCAGGACATAAAAAAAGCCTTAATGAAATTTTACAATCAAAAATATATATCTAGGGTTATCCATTTGTTGTTTTCTTTTATAAAACCAAGGGCTCTCAATAAAGAAAAATTGTTTATTACAAGTTCATAATGATATTGACAGTAAAGATAGTGATAAGACAGTAAGTTAACGTCTGTCCCAAACGAGAGTTAGTGCGTTGACAGTAAGGGAAAAACTAGGAAATGTAGTGCAGAGCCAATGAGAGCTGTAGATTCCCCCCCCCCCCCCCCGACAAAAGGTCGGGCCAACTAGGCAAAAATATATGTTTTTTCCCCTCAGAGAGGTTGGCCAATCTGTGTTTCCCTCGATTTCCCGCGCTGTCAACTCTCTAACTCTCGTTTGGGAGATAGTTGAGATAGTTATAGGTAGTATGCAGCTAAGATTTTTCCTTTTAAACTGTAATATTTTAGATTAGGTTAACCATAATTGAAGTTTACCTCTAGAGGTTGAATACTAGGCTTGTACTTAAACTATAAATAAGTTATTTTAAGTAAAGAGTCTTCTTCTTCGCAAAAATGTAATGTATTTACACATATATTTTCGAATATATTTGTGAATGTATATTTGGAATTTTTGAAATCTGAGACAGTTGAAAAATTTTGGTTCTGGAGAACGAACACATAGCTTTTGTTACTTTCGGTAAGCTCGGAAGCAAAATATTAAAAAAAGTTTAAACTCCAAACTAACCGGCCTTATATCAACCGGCCGAAAGGTTATGCAATATTCTTTTGCCACCCTTAAAGTTTTACTTTACGTAGTACAATAAATTATATAATATAGGTTTTAAACCCTTATCACAGTTCCTTTTACTCTATACTTGTGTCTATAAATGTACTTATAGACAGAATTACACATAATTTAAGTCGATGCTACTAAATGCATAATAATTGCTTTCATGTATGATATACCCATTTATATTAGTTTACCTTTTACCATAAAACAATTTACTAGGTAATATAATATTATACCAAAAATAATATTACATTACTTCATTCATTTTTGCTGTTATAAACTCGTATGAATTTTCAGAAAAGTGGGTTTCCTCAGTAATATTTAATAAAGTTTTGTTTTCTTTCAAGTATCTTTTTCTCCCTCGAGCTTTTTTGTAGTTTGTTATACATTATTCTATTTTACACCCTGTTAGGATCCCCAAGAATGTTATTAGGTTTCCACGTATTTAGTCCCTTCTACATAAGAAATAATAAAATAAAAGAAGATAAAATTGAATTTCTCGGCCTCTTTTGCACTTCCCCTTTTCTTTCCCCTTTGGGGATAATGAAAAGGGTGGGTGCCAGTTAAAGTATCCTCACAGTTTCTATCCCCTTTACTAAGTTCAGCCTTAGATATCATGTTCTAAAGTAGCCCATGTTATCGAGTCATCTTTATATATATGGTAAAGAGAACCTATCCCTATCCTGTTAGTATCCACTTTATCTCACTAACCATACACCCATTTTGAGTTGAGCCATCTTATACATCCACTTGCCTATTTTACACCCCTTTAGTAATTTCCATACTTGAGTTATTTGCCTATAAAATTCTTCTTGTATTTCATTTTTTATTTTTTTAGTTTCATCACCTTTTTGTTTTTTATCCCCTATTCTCATATTTTTTATGACTTACTTGCTACGAGGCCATACTATATTTGACTTCTATATTCCATCTAAATTACTCTTTTCTCCTTTTTATGTTATATATTTTTCCTTCCTCTTCAGAAAATTAAGAAATAAGACAAATAACAAGAATAGATAATAAGACATTAAAGTAAAAAAATAATAATTTCGTAATACTAGATAATAGTTTATTTTTATTTGTTTTTGGAACGAAGTTCCTTATAGCACGTTCTGGGCCCGGGAGTGAATCCGAAAAAAACGACCAAAATCACCGTCAAACAAAATCCGTCACGAAATCTACCGATGGCGATAACTCACCGACTTAGTTGAGATTTGGTACACATGTTCATTTCACCAATGCCCAGGACAAGTTCGTTGGACAACGTTATCTGCCCAAGCGTTCACGCGCAACGCTCGCGTAAACGTAACCGTAAAATTTAAAATTGGACTTTTTGGACGGGAAAAGATTCTAACTTCATCTACTTAATGAGGCAAACAACTTTTTTTAAATAAATATTTTTAGTAAAACGAACACCGACACTGCTATGAAGTGATAAAGATCGCTAAATTTATTAAAGCGGACCAAAACGATTAAAATAAAGAAAACAACATTTTTACCGATATCTTACGTTCTANATATATATTTATTTATTTATTTTAAATTCGTAAATATAATAGAAAATGCAATGCTACCAAATACCACGGGACGTTTGTAGCAATTAAAACTTAAAAAAAGTCTAATGACTTATCTGAATAAATTGGACATTTTTACTTAACTTATTTATATTTATTAAATTTAAGTTAGCAACCGTTAAAGTATAATTATATGAGATTTTTAGTGAGATACGGTTTAAAGAAATTAGTTTTTACCAACTAGTGTCGTATTCAGATGTAAATATATTTTACGACACTAGTTGGTAAAAACTAATTTCTTTAAACCGTATCTCACTAAAAATCTCATATACTTATTTATATTTAGAATGAACTTAATATTTATATTTTTTTTAATAAAACCTTTATTGAAATTTAAAGATATACAATAATTATACAATAATACATAACATAATAACATATTTTACAATGATTTTACACATTAGCACATTTCAGGTTATCTCTCCACTAGAGAACATGTAGTTCTGTGCCGTGAAGAGAAGTATGTTTTACGAATTTAAATTTCTTAAATTCTTGGATTGTAAAATTCATTAAGTCTATAATAAAATTGTAGGCTTTATTATCCCGTTTTAATAATGTCCGAGAATATATACAATCCAGACATTTCTCGAATGTTTTCCTCAAAACCAAATAAATGCTAGATGTTTGCAACTGCACTTAATTGTTTATAAAACAAAAACTATTTTCAGTTAAATTATATGCCAGAGTGTTTATTAGTCTTCTAAACTAAAGAAGAGAATAAACTAAAAAAATATAAATATATACATTGTTGAAACAAAACATTTATAAACTAAGAATTTCCCTATATATGTATACTTTAAAGCCAATTGTATGTTGATTATACGTTTTATTCCCAGACTTTTTAGGGTTTCGAGGTCGTCCTAGAAACCCTTATGCTTTTGGTAGTGCGTCCGTCCGTCCGTCGCATCTTGTATTATATCTCCCAACCTACTGACGCTATAGACTTGAAATTTGGTATCTAAGTTAAACTTTTTTGCCCAAAAACAGAAAACCTACTGCGAACTTTAACACTCCAAATTTCTGCGATCTGCGATCAATTGCGATCACCGCGCAATTGAATTGAAAATTACATTTTTTGTAATTTTCAAGTTGGGTATCATTTCAAAGGTATTGAAATGTAGATTACAAATTCAAATCGCATTTTCAAAATGGCGACCATTTTACCCCCCTAAAAGTTTAAAACAAAACGCAAAAAATGTCCCCCCCCCCTAGCCCAATAGGATCGTTCCTAAAAATAAGGCAAAGACACAAAAATATGCATTTTTGTATTCCAATGATATTTCCGGGAGTTGATATAAAAAAGTCAATTTTTAAAAATTTTAGGGGGGCGTAACTAAGGGCCCCAAAAGTTTTGTCATTTAAAAAATCGAAGTTGGGTATCGTTTTAAAGGTATTGAAATTTACATATCGTTTTTCCAAAAAAGCGGCAATATTACCCCCAAAAAATTAAAACAAAACGCAAAAAAAAAAGTCTTTCCCCCGCTAGCAAAATAGGACACGTCCTAAAAATAAGGTAAAGACACAAAAACATGCGTCTCTGTGGTCTAATGATATTTCCGGGAGTTCATATTAAAAAGTCAATTTTCAAAAATTTTAGGGGGGCGTAACTAGGGTGCACCAAAATTTTTGTAATTTGAAAAATCGAAGTTGGGCATCATTTTAAAGGTATTGAAATTTGGTTCGCAAAAACATATCGTGTTTCCAAAATGACGTCCATTTTACCCCTAAAAGTATTTAATAAGAGCATACCGAAGATAGTAAAGAATAATAATATATGCTCATCTTGATTTTTAAAAGTGAACAATAGATATTTTTGTTTAAAAAATATATAATAATAATAATTAATTCTATGACCGAAGAAACCCTTTTAGTATCTTGCTGGCAAGTACTTGACGGGATTATTTAAATAATAAAAAGAACATTCCGAATTATTTCATATAAACACGTATAATTTTAAATATAGCATAAAAATAGAGTAAAAATATAGGATATGTTTTCTTCTTCTTTTTATAGTTTTTAATCCTTAAAAATCCACAACAAATAACTCGGGGGTCAGCGGAGTCCATGTACAGAGCATACCTTGATGAGGAACGACTATTGCGAAGTTTTCTCTGCTTAATACAGTTATTTATGATTTCGTTTATCTTTGAGCGTTTATCGCTAGCGAGTCGTTAGCGTCGATCGACGATAAACACTCTGCGATAATCCCAATATTCGCTCTAATCACAAAGTACCATTAGTATACTCGCACTATTAAAGATCTAGAGTCATCAAAATCTCAAATGGAATTTTGGCTCCATCGCAATAATCTCTTTATATATGAGAAAGGAAAAAGTAACAAATAATGAAATTTGTTAACCCTTCTTCCCAATTTGTGAAATTTAGGCGTAATAAAACAACGATGTCAACTTTACCTGATAAAGACTTTAATACTAATTATCTCCTTGAATATCTACAAGAAATCTCAGAACCAGTTCAATGAAACTGGTTTGACAAAGATGGTAATATGAAGCTAGTTTGCCTATCGTGAAAGTGTTAGGACGTTAGAAAAAAAAATGATACCGACGAAACAATACTTATGATTCAATTATTATTTAAAAATCATAACAGGTCGGGAAATTATGTTAATAATTCGATGTTTATGGCTTTTTTCAGATATATTTTTAAACAAAAGCCAAAATAAAATATTAATTATAACGACTTATGTTAAAGAGACTCAAGGATCCCTGGATCCTCGAGTGTGAGGATTCAACTACTTCCCGACTGCTCAGCACCGGCTGACAAGAGAGCCATAACACATCACATCCCGGCATGGTTTTTAGTGAGGTAAGGGCACCAGCGTCTGTCTCGGTGACCGTACCGAGACAGACGCTGGTGCCCTTACCTCACTAAAAACCATGCCGGGACGTGATGAGTTATTGCTCTAAAAAGAAGGTAATATCCAATCTAGCTCCTACTCCTTTTGAAATTCAATTTATCATTTCTATAATACACAGGTATTATAAGAATCAATTTTTAGTTACAAAAAAGTATTGATATTAACTTACTGAAAAAAGCGTATTATTAAAAAGGCCCATCATTCGTACCTGAAACAAAAATAAGAAGAAAAAATTAATAAAGCCAAAAAAAATAAATAAAAAATAAAAAACTTAAAGTAAATTAAAAACATAAGATATTCTTAATTTCACTAATGATAACCGACTAATTTAGACGAAACCAATCTCTGCCTTAAAGTTTTTATGTTACATGTGTTTTTTTTTATTCAATCTACTCTCAATTTTATTTTATTTATTTAATTTGCACACTACATCTGCTCTGCATACATGTATATTACTTGGTTATTAATGAAATTTATGCAAATGATAGGCAGGGGAGCAGGAATGACCATTTAACTAAATTTAAAAGCACATATTTTTTGTAGGAAATAAAAGAAGCACATTGTCAGTCATAAATTTATCATATATATATATATATATACATATACTCGTAGGTATCTATATGTATGTATACAAGCATAAAGGTGTAGAATTGATGATGGTAAAGGGAGGAGTGTTGAAGGGGCAGTGTTGCCCCTTGCTTCGCTACTAGAAGCTCAAGGGTCGAAGGTCATGACAATGACAAACGATAGCTTCCTTTGTATAGTCAGTAATATAAAACAAGGCTGCCAACATTGAAAAAAGTAAAAGATTCCACCCACACTCAATACACTTGAAAGCAGCTTGAAAGAACGGAGGAAAAAATTCATAAAAAAAGAAAATATTTTGTAACAAACAATACTTTTTTTCTTTTACAGAATCTACGCTACGCTTTAAAAACCGTGTATTTTTTATTGCATAGCAAATCATAGGGGGGGGGGGGGGGGGGGGTATTATTTTAAGCTATTAAAACCCTTTAACCCCCGACTATAATAAATGCACAATGTTCTTAATGTTTTGTGGTCCCTGTACTGTAAACCACTCTCCTAAAATAAACCAAAATCACATGTTACGTGTTTTTTTTAAGGTTAGAGGTCGCTAGAGCCATATCAATCTCCTGGAACCTCGAAAAAAAAAATTTTTTTTTGATGGTTGGAGGTGGTTAGAAGTGGTTCGTGGTCGTGGTTGTTTGAGTAGGTTATAGCTACACTAACCACCGATGTACTGTACACTACAAGATATACACATAAATAAGTATTTCCACTTAAAGCCGTCAGTAATTCCGGAAAAAAATGAAAGAAGAAAAAAATTTAATATCGAAACAAATGCCAAGAGAATCTGGTGGAAAAAAACTACATTCTATGAGCAAAAATTTAATACTTAAAATAATTTTATTTATTTATTTATACATATATATATATATATATATATAATCCATGATCTCATAGTATAAATTTTCTTACTTATGGTGACAGAATTTAGACAACCTTCAGCTTATAATTGAAGTATTAAATCAAAAAGAGAAATTGCGATAAAGAAAAATTGTATATTTCCTCGAATATTCACAAATTTTTTGAATAAATATAATACGAAAATTTTTCATCCGAACAGTCTTTTCAAGCACCCATGAACAAATATATGAAATTGATTTATTATTATAGATTTTCTATTAAAGTTTCCATAACAAGCTTTTCTCTCACCCTCTTATATCTGTGTATTGATAAATGGCTAAGTTTTTTTCATAATAAATGAGAAAATATATCATTTTCACACACAGCTGACATTATAGATGGCAAATTTATTTATTCTGTAATTTTTGTTATTTTGTGGCAGAACAGCGTTGACGGTAAGATATTTATATATATAAATTATTCATACTTCAAAATTAAATAAGTCTAAATTATTCTATTTTGGATTTTTTTATAATGGTCAGAAGGTTGTATTTTTTTTACACGGAACGGTATTCCTGCTTGAGAGGTAAACTTGTACAGGTAAACCGGAACGTGTGTGCTATCAAGTTATGACAACAGCGCAGTTATAATGGCATAAACGCTCCAGTTTACCAGTTATAAACGCTCAAGTTTACCAGTTATAAACGCTCCAGTTTACCAGTTATAAACGCTCCAGTTTACCAGTTAT
>KZ652702.1:53701-89471 GCA_001010745.2 Gerris buenoi | reverse complement strand
CAGCTCGGGGGACGGTTATATATATATATATATATATATATATAGAATACGTTGTATTTGTGTAAAGATTACTATTTCTGAAAATTATAAGTGTAAAGCGCAAAATGTTTTAAAACTTTAAACCTCTTCTTTATAAGAAAATAAAAAAAACTTCTTTGGAAAAACTAAAATAAAACTATCAGCAAAGGTAGAACAAAAAGAAAATTAGAAACTTATCATCTGACAAACTAAAATTACAAATTATGCTTCGATCACAGTCACTATGGTAATACCTAAACTTTATGACAGGTCTGTTTCCCACCATCCCGGACTTTGTCTTGGCCAGGTATAAGATACAACAGTCGGTCAGAAGTTCTTACTGTAAGAGTGGACTATCATCGTCTAAAACAAGTCCATTGCCATTGTCGAAAGCTAAGTATTTAACAATCCAAGTGATGTGTACAACGGGTAAAAGTGAATAGGTCTTAATTTTATTTACTTTTCTCAGTCCATATAATAGTTTTACAAGAGAGTAATGGCTTAAGAGAATTTTACGTCATCATAAAAACAAGAATCACAATTAAGCAATGATCACTTTTAAAATATGTACATAAAAATACTTAATTTCTCTCTTTCCCAAATGCTGAGTAGTGTTAGCTCGATGTTGGACATTGAGCATTCGCTGTATTGTACCACAAATTCTTAGCTATATAACGAAAGAAACGAGTCAATTTTAAAATACTGATGTATTTTATTCGCCATTATTTCGTAACGATATTTAATGTAATCTTTGTTAATCACCTGACAACATTTGGTTATATCATAAAAATATAATCACACTTAATAGCAACTTTGTTTTAAGAAAGTTAAATTAAGAAACTTAGATCTCAGTAAATAATCAAATTTAACAAGAGATAAGATATATTATCAAGTTTAGCATGATTGAAAATGAGTTAACCGCATGATAGTGCTGGCTAAATTTAGAGGAAATGTAGTCTGAACGCCTCTAAAATCTTTAGCCAAAGGGTCTGTTTTTAAGGGCTTTAGATGTTTGGATCCCAACCTATATGGGTAGATAGCCCCTTCACCTCTAAACCCTTTATGTGTTGAGACATTTATATGACAAATAAAATTCGGGCTTTTACGGACCTTATAAATGTCTGAATACAACAGTTAAGCTTGTAATTCACACTATTCTTAAAGGTAACTCTAAATCTTTAATATTTCTGACCTTACAAAACAGAAACACTTAAAAATCGTATTCTGAATTATGAGCATGACACAGTTATCCTTTTAATAATTACAATAAATTGTTTTAATTATAGCAGGAGAATTGATAAAAGGATAAACTCCTACCACTACTGTACATTCATTCGACGTAATCATTTTAGTTCAAAGTTTAATATAAGGTATAAACCTAAATCCCTTTTCCTTTATTGTCGAACATTAAATAACAAATTGAAAAGAAGCTTTTAAATATTAACTAAAACGTTTCAGAAGGAATCTTAAGAGAAGGGGCTTTTTCAAATTGATAAATGAGTTGTAAAGATAAGATTGGAGGGTTTTGACAAGAAGGTAAAAATAAAAGTTCAATTAGCCATGCAATAAGACTCCGAGAGAGGTAGGAGATGAATGTACAGTCGGCTAAAGCAATCCAAGATTGGAGGAATCCAATTGAATACGACCAAGGCAAGGAAATAAACACGGAGGAAGAAGATCCCGAATGCAACGGTAAAATATATAGTTAACGGTTTCAAATCTAGGGAAGGTACCCCCTTGGTGGATGTAATTCGATTTTACTATCAGACAGGAGTAAGGCAAGGGTGAGGGTTGAACCTCGTGAAGTCGGGAGCCCCCGAGGATGAATTGGAATCCACCCACCCCCGATTCCTTCTTGTCTCAGTTCTGTATAAAACCGAAAAGCTGAAATTTACCTCCACATACTAATCAAGGATCTCATTGGGCACAAACCAGCCTGGAAGGTTAACGAATTTATAAATACGAGACAGATAAACTACCGTTCCAATTTCTCATTTTCTTTTGCTTTCGAGTTTGAGGAAGGTAACAAGCTACTAAAATCGTTCTGAAAACTGAACAAATTTTATTATCTTCAATTAAATTTTTTTTGAGGGAATAAGAATTCTTCTTTGAAATGAATAGCATGAAGAATGGATTGGATGAGTGTCGTGAAGGTTGTAAGTGCAGGAAAGAGAGGGTGTATAATTGTTTGGAAATTTTAGAGAAATTTCTCCAAAATTTCTGAAGTGTTATGATTATTTCTGTAATAGGGGATGGTGTTGGCTGAAAGGCCAAAACGGATGTCATAATATGTACCTGAAGTGGCAGTAGCATAAGAAATCCCTGTTACAGCCTATAATACATTAACGAAATGTATAGGTCGGTTCCTCTTCTAATCTTTTGGTAAGTCCTGAGTTAGATGATGTCCAGCACACTTCACACATCTTGGTGTATAGTTGAAATAACCCTTGGTGTGGCCATAGGCTTGGTAATTCTTTCGACTGTTTTTAATTTTTTGTACGGTTCTTTAATTTTGACTCTGCGATGAAAAATGATAGAAACAATAAAAACTTGTTTATTCCTTTTTTTTACATAACTAATACATATTACTAAGCCGTAGCTTCCAAGTTCAGCTTTTAAACTATGGTCCTAAAAGAATCGAGGACGACCTGTCCCCAATACACTGATGTGTTGAGGGTTTAACAAATTACGTTCTTTCCTGATCAATAGTCGATAACGGAAGAAAATCCTGGATTAGTTGGAAAAGCCTGAGTGGGATGGTGCACGATCGAAAGCTTGATGTGGTAGTGTAATCTTATAGGTTTCAGAGAGGTTGTCTGAGATCACCACCTTTCTTTCCGATGAGCTCTCGTCATCTTATTATTATTTAGAATTCAGACAATATAAAGTTTGTTTACCTTGTCGAGGGTGGAATTTCTCTTTATTATAAAGAGGGTGACCTGATAAACCCTGATTCAACAGCGTCTTTAATTTCCATGACTACGATAAATTAATATAACATTTTAACGATAAAATTTTAATTACTATGATTTCTGCGATAAAATAAACAATGATAATAAAATGAACGTAAGAAAACTCTAAAATAGTGAGAAGGAGCATTGGAACGAGAGCCGATTCTGGTTAAAAAATAACTTTTTATTTGAACTCATTTGCAATTAGTTGTGGTGTGGTTTTATTTTAAATAATAAATTAAGTCAAAAAATTAAATTTGACCAGATAAAATCGGAGGATAAAAAAGAGAGAAAAGTGTGTTATATTAGCAAAAGGGCAATAAATTTATAAAAACTTTAAGTATAGTTTAGAAACTTCTTAATATAAGTATACAGGTTATGAAATTAAGACCGAACGAGAACTAAAAGAGAGCAGCTAGTACGTGAAATTTACCAGAAAATAATAGATTCTTATTTTAATTTCACTCAAAGGTCCTGTACATAGTGATGATCCTCTTAATTTGTGTAAATGACAATTATTACCTAAAAAAAAGTGGCTTCTCATTAAAATTTTTAAAAGACGAACTTTGACGCACATTAGCGCCATTTTTAATGACACCATATAGAGCAGTAACAACATAAACCCAGCATAATGATTCCCTTGCGGAACTTAGAGGTGCATTTCCATTACAATAAAAAGTATCACTAATTATGGTATACTACACATAGTGGCTCTAGGTAGACTAGTTGGGCGTAATTATTCATTTTCATTTGTTGCTCCGATCGACAGCTGGTGGTAAAGTTATTCTGTGGACTAACCCTTTTACAACTGCAATCTGCGTGATGCTTAGAATACCTAATAAATTTTAAATTTTCTGAAAAGTAACTCTGATATTCTGTAGCTGAGAAATACATATTTTCTTACAGAAATCATTAAAAGGAATATATGAATCATAAGCAGAAGTAGGTTCAAGAGTTGAGTTCAAAAGGTCGATTCGACGAAAAACATTCATTAATAAAGGTTAAAATCGTAAGTCAAACTGCAATGAAAGAGGTAGGGAGGAAATTCAAAGTTATTCCTGAAAGAGTGAAGCCCATAGGGAAGAATAAAGGGACAAGGAGGTTGAAAAAGAGAAAATCTCTCATGGTTATCGCGTCCTTTGGCTCTGGAGTAGAACCTTGCTATACATCTGAAACCTTCAGTTAGTTTAAATGGTATATTCCTTAATTTTTAATATTCATAATATTTACAACATAAGTATGATACATTTATAACATTTATTAGCGGAGAGCGCAAATAAAAAAGGGTGAAAACAATGTGGAAAAAAGTTTAACAACGTGAGAAAGAAAACTCAAGCAATGCGGCAAAATTCTCAACGAACTAAGTAGACTTTTGAAGTATGTATACAGTATACATAAACATGCTCAGTAACTTATAATAAACATGCGCAGTGATTCTTAATAAATTAACCACTCTCTGTATGCTTACCTTGCTCTTTGACTAGGCTTATGCCAGCATTTCTATGTTTAATCAATTATTTCTCTATTATTCAATGAAGAGGTCGGAACTTCTAGAATAGAGAAGTTAAGACAATAGTTTTCCAATCAAATCCAAGGCACGGCACAGCGCTCAAACTGTATCAAAATGAAATGGGTTTATTAACTTTATCTAGAATTTATTCGATAAATAGATCGGTAAGACATGATTTAATTAAAGTTATTAACAGTAGTTACCCTTATTAATAGAAAAGACTCCGTTAAACACAAGACAAGATAATACAACGTGCTCTAGACAAGAGTAAGCGATTTTCTCCACTGATTTAACTAAGTAGTTCGTGCTTGTTAACCTTAAGGTAGGTTAAACTAACACGGACCCCATTAAAGCTAAAGCTTTTACTGGCCGAGCAATAGTCCGAAGTTTGACAAGAAATGTTCCACTTTTCATGCAACAACACATAACAAAGTGCAGGTTGTCAAAAGATTAGATTAAAGGATGTTGCAAAGAGGGTAAACTAATAATAGTCTATCCTAAACAAGATGTACTTATAATCATATTAGTGTAGTATTAATAAGAGAATGTAATGAGGAAAAAACTTTATACAATAGGGGATGTAACAAGTTTTAACAAAAATTACAGTAAACACATCAAAGTGAATTATTTCTAATACAAGTTGCCTCGCAATAGATTAATTATAGAATAATAACTTTTTAACTATCACGTAATATAAGTTGATTCTTTTGACAGTCCATGACACAGTGAGGGGCAACAACTAGGTATTACATTGAATTAGGCTTGCTCATTGTTAAAATGAATTAGAAATAGGTTTTCATAACTAAATTGCAGGTAATGAAATTCTTCATAAAATAAATTATTACTATTCTTTGCTATTATAAAATACAGTCCTTAAATACAGGTTTGCTTGATTATTGTATTTTATTCTAAGATAAACTATCCGTGTGGGTTAAAATTATTCAAGGCGGTATTCTATGTTCTTTTTTCAGATGAACCCCCAAAAGAAATTTGTAAGAGGGGTTGCAGAGTGAAATCAAGTGTGTGCCGCAGAGAGGCAGGTGGTGCCGCGCTGTTAGGTTTGCGAGTAGGAATTAAGATGATATATAGGAAATGGTTTAGAGTATTGTTGAGAGAAATGTAATGTTTTCAGCCTTGTTTCTCCTCCGAATTTCTCGCCTTGCAAAGGAAGAAGTTACTAACCAGTGTTGCCACCACCTGGCCGCGTAAAACCCTAAACTCCTTTCCATTTGATTTATACCGCTCCGGCTTCTTCTCTACAACCCAATATTTCTAATATATGTAACAACCCCTTGCCAGTCTTCACCAAACCCTCTACGAACGAAACCACAATATAAGAAAAACATAAAATATAACGGTACCAATATAAACAAAACCAACTTAGAATGGCTTATGTTATAACTGTGAATGTCTTGTTTCAGACGGGATAGAACAAAAAATATTGTTACATATAAAGATATATAAGTACCATTTATCTTTGTTTAAAGAAGCTTGATTTCTAACCTTGTACAGCAATATAATAATAAAAAAATAAGGAGCATAATAAGTAAAGCAAAAACGCTACAGTTTTTAAGAAAACTTGGATTCAAAATTCACTAAAAAATAGACTTGTAATAGCAGCTATAAAAAAGAATAATCCCTTAATTGATTATGAAAATGACTTCAGAGAGAAAAGAAATCTGTCTGATAGTCCGATTCAAATCATACCAAAATTTCTTATTGGTATACAAGAATAAACTTTCTCATATATACATAGTTATTACCTACGTCCAGTGTTTTCAATTTCTTAGTGATTTTAAGTTTTCAAAATTATAATTTAACATTTTATCAAAATGTACAACCGACTTCTTGCCCTTTATAGATTTTATATGTGTTCTAAAGCTGTTTACTCACAACTATAGATTTTTCTCAGGAAAACGTCGTATTTGGTTAGATTTTTATTAACATGGACCACATCTTAGAATATTTAATCAAAATCGTATGAACAATTTTCAAAAAAACAAAAAAGATTTTGGGGGTTAGTGCCCCAAAATTTAGGGCTAACATTCATTAATTTTTTTTAATCTAAGGTTATGATATTTTTTAACATTTATGCCTAATTTCTCCTCTTTATGGGATATAAGTTAAAATCGGGAGAGGGAATTAAAGAAGTACGGTGTACAGGGAAAAGTAGATATATAAGTGGACTTAAGAAGTAAAGATAATTAGTAAAGAACGAATAAAAGGGTGCAAATTTGAGAAGGCCTAATGCTTCAACAAGGAGTGACAGGTAATAATCAAGTGAATCATGGCAAATTATCACAAGATATGTCAGATATGTCAGTACTTAATTAACTTTATTATTAACTTATTATTAACTTAATTAGTAATCAGGTATGTAATTATCACTAGATATGTCAGTAGGCGAAACATTCTGCTATGACCCCTAGTTGTGCAAGTAAATCTCTCTAAGCTAGAGCTATCTACCTATGTCTTTTTAACTAAGACCTAGGAAGTAATTCCAGATATACTTTTCTAAAAAATCCTCACATATCCTATTATATTTCACTTTTCTGGTAGCTAGATACTACCTATTTACGAGACAACAAAAGTACAATTTTAAGAATAAATCTGATGCAATCCATGCTAGAAAGCTATAGTACTTAGATATAAACGTAGTGTTGCAGATTGCTAATATTAATTAATTGAATAAAATAAATTTGGAGTATGAATAAGGAATGATTTTATTTTTGTTTATACCTAAAAGGAAAAAATGTTTACTTGTGTAGAACTTATTTGACATTATGTCATCAATGTTTAATAAATCTAACACGCAGGATACAGCAATAACATTTTATTGTAAAGGTTTTCTTTGCAATTTAATTAAAACACAAAAAAATAATTAAAAATGTTACTTGACTTATCAAGCAATATAAAATATGAACGTTGATTATCATTTTTAATTATTTTAAAAAATAATTAAACGTGTTATTTGGGTTATAAAGCAATATAAATATGAATGTTGAATTAATTTATAAATTGAAAAAAAAGTAATTCATTAATAAAGTAAGAGATGAGTGGGCCGAAGCTTAAGCCAAAACAATAAGTCAGGTAAGAACAATTCTTGAGAGAAATTCTTAATTCTCAGAAATATGGCTTAATGTGAAATGGTGAGTTCATCCCTTATTCATAAGAAAAGGATAAATTAAAATGACTAAAACCTTGTTTTCTCTCAAAATCAGTAATCAACCTAGTGAAAAAACCCAATTTTAATCACTTACAATTTATAATAAACAATTAAATCTTTCGAGGAAATAGATTCATTCAGTTTAATTTCGGAGTACAGAGAAATAACGACATTAAAAAATTTGAAATTATTTATATCTTGTACGGCTTTAATTAATCTGCATACCGAAATTCATTCAATTAAAATTATTATTTTGGGTATTTTTTTAAAAAAAAACATTTAATCTCAGGAGACCTTTTATAATGGCGTATCAGAATAATTTCTTTCGTGCAGTATGTATTATACAAGAAGAGTAAAAAAACACCAGAAACGAAGTTTAATTTAAAAATGAACATTCCACATTCCTTTAGTGGAATATTGTTTTTATTACTCAAAACTTGAAGAAGGAGTAGATTTAAAACAAATGGTCAGTGATTTAATAATAAAAAATAAATAATTGAACATTTATAATAAAACTCGATTATCACAGTTATACGAACTATCTGGGAGGAAACGATAGTACATTACGCGTCGAGTGTGGAAAGTAGCATTTTGCATGCGAGTGTGGAGTTTGCACCCGAGCGATAGCGAGGGTAGTAAAACTGCACGAGCAATGCAAAATGCCATTTTCGTACGATTTGCGTACTGTACTTTATCTACGATTGTTAGATTTTAATGATAAATACAGAAAAAAACAATAAACTTCCTGTATGTAAGCTCGTATTTCTATTTTGATAAAGATGACAGCAATTCATTAGTTGTATTATGTGCCTAATTAATTTTTTCGGAAGGCGTATTATTTTCCTCATATTCGTCATAATCACTTAAATCACTCATTGATTTTCACAAAAAACTCGATACAAACAGTTACTTTTATTAAATAAACATCAAATTAGTTACGTTAAATGTAAACACACTCGCTAATCGTGCGTAAAGTTGAAGAATTCTTCTTCTTTACCGCGCTAGAGTGGTAAAGAAGAGGAATTCTTCAAAACTATGAGACACGCATGCGCAATTAATACAGGTGCGTAAAGAATCACTTTCTACGAATCTAAACAGAGATACAATATTTATAATACGTATCAATCGTAGATAAAATAAATAAATAGCTTATCGAAAGAATAGTCAAAAGTAGATATAAAAACATTACTTATGTATTATTTATTTATGAAAATCATTATTTGAAGAAAAGTAATGACATTGCACTTTCCGTTTTCATAAACGGTTTTTTAAATATAGAGAAAGCAAATTAAAAAAAAGGTGTACAAAAAATAATAAACACATTATTAAAAATGCTGACACCCCAGTTTTTAATAAAAAGAAAAAAAGCGATTGTTGGTTGGTATTAAATTCCATGAGAGCACGGATTTCAAGTGATATTAGAAAAAAAAGAGTATGCATTTGATTTAAATTATCATCTTTATATGTCGCATATTTTGGGCCCGGGGTGTAGTAATGCAACTCGCGAAGCGGTTTTTAATTAAACGGTCTCAGTTGCCTAAACAAAGAGGTGATTTCAAATTACAAGCACACATCAGACACAACACTGGGTTCCCAAAAGTTGGGTATAAAAACCTAAAAACGAGGAAGGGGGGGTTGAAAAGCAGTAAAAGCTGCAAGTGTAAAGCGAGCAATTAAAATCTAATTAAGGGTTTGGAAAAGGGCCCTGGGCTTTTATAAAAGAGGTAGAAGCCAGCCTATGACATTAATGAGGTCTAACACAGAAACTGTGTTTCACAGACAAAATTATAAATAGTTCATACATAAAACAAACCCCCTTGAGAGCGTTTCTCCACGCCTTTTTTTCGATTTTTCGCCTACCAGGTTCAGCCCTTTTTTAACTCCTTTTTGATTTAGCGGACTTACGGAAAACAAAAAAAAACTAACTCGAAGATCAAGAGAAAAAAACAAAGTTTTTCTCTCGAGGTAAAGCAGAAGGAAGAAACGAGTTAGGTTAAGTGGAACAAACGAGTCGAGTTTTTCTTAAACCACGTCTCACGCTCAATCAGGCACAACGGGCAAAAACCAAACTTCCATAACAATAAAATGCCAGTCGAGTTAGGAGCTATGTAATTACCTAACTCACATAAATTTACATGAAAAACCTTCTACCTAGACTAATTATCACAGAGAGTAAAAAAAAAAACTAACGAAGAAGACAAAAAAAGAAACGATCTGGCACAAGCAATGAGGTGTAAATTTCACGAAAATTTGCATGCAACTTCAATATCATATCCCATAAGAAAACTTTTTAATGGTTTCTACTTAAAATAATTAATTGTTAAATTGATTTATTTTAAACTATAAAACATTAACTAATAACTTATAAATTAAAACTTATTAAACGATAACAATCATTCGAATACTAACAATTCTTCCAAAGGTTCCAGCTAGCATTTAAGTAAAACAAGTAGAATTGCATTTCCTCAAAAAAAAAAAAATAATAAATAAATAAAAAAAAAATAAAATAAATAAATAAATAGAAATAAATAAATTTTAGTGCTACAAAACACATTAAACCGAAATATAGTAGGTAATTTTCAACGTGTAAATTCATCAAATTTTCTCGCCATCTCAATACTTTCTCTTAATATATGAAAGTAAAAAACGATCTATCGACGATAATATTAGTTAAATTAGAAAATGTGTTTATTTTTAATTGATTTATGTAATTAAAAATATTATATTAGTTAAAATTAAGTTTGAACCAAGGTGAACTATGCTAGTAAAACTGTAGTAATTGAAAAACCAAGCTTGCACGAGAATAAATATAGATTTAGTCGATAAAAATATGTTTAATGCTTTTTAAATAATATTGTAAGATAAAATTGGCATGTTTTTCTTATAATTAGGATTTAGTGATGTTTTATTTTTTTTTTGTGATTTGTGTTTTTATCATATTACAAATAAAAATTATTCGATTTCAAAAAACAATAAAATAAATCAGCATAATTCAAGACCTGATGATGTCCGGTATGGGCGAAAAATAGTTAGAAAAATAAACTAGGCATCGCGTGGCTCTATCATTGAAGTAGAGTAATATATATGGTGTGTTTTAACGATCATTTATAGTGGTGTCGCTGTTGGTTTTATTACAAAATGTTATTTGCAAAAAATGTTTTGTCTAATTAAATAGATAAATTTAGTTTTTTCGCGTCCTCAAATTCCAATTTTAATTTTGATGCGCACGTTTACGCGAGCGTCGTGTGCGAACGCTTGAGCAGACAACGTTGTCTAACGAACTCGTCCTGAGCATTGGTAAAATGAACATGTGTACCAAATTTAATAAAAATTGGTCAACTTTTACTCAAGTTATCGTCGTACGTTTCAGACACACATCAGACACGGAGCATATTTCGTTGAATGTAGGAAACTCGCTACGCTCGCTTCAATTAAAAAGAAAATATTAGTATGTTTTTTTTTTTTTAATTTTCATCCCTAAAGACTGACTACATAATAATATAAGAAAAAGAAAATTACCAAAAAAACCTAAGGCATCAACTGAAAAAAAAAAATAAAAAAAATAAAAGTAATACCAAATTGAGCGATGTATACCGATGATGCACGAAAAAACGATGAAATGACGAAAACATCTAGATGCAAGAATGATTTTTGTTTTTTTTTTTTAATAAAAAGTACAAGCAGAAGTCGCTTTCATACGATCCCTCCCTGAATGATACCTATACCAATTTTGTAACCGAGATTTTTATGAATCAATATGTTAAATGAAAATACAAATATTTATTTCAGGGCTTTGAAATTCATTGCAATCTATACCTACCTAAAGTATTCGCATGATAAAATTCGTTTTTTACGAGTCAGGGAGATACATGGATAAAAATAAACCTACCCATATCGTGTCCATATCGAACTAAACGGTCCTGGCTTTATTAACCGCCCTTACCAATTAAGCTAAGACGGATAATAAACAAATATAGTTCAGTCATCTTAGCGCTATGTATTGTGGAAATGCACTTCAAAAATCATTTGTGACTTGTATATATTGTATATAAAAACAATTCTTACGTTGTAGACCGTAGACTATTGGTAACAGCGTTGGTCCAGAAAAATTGGAGTTAGGAGTTCGATTCCTGGTGAAGGGGAGCATATTTATCTGTATTTCTCTCTTCCTCTTTTAAAAAAGGAAGTTATTTACTTTGTTTATCATTATTTACCTTTTTTCCACTGTTTTAATTTTTTAATTTTATATTTATTTATTTATTTATAATGTACAGGTAATAATCTGAATGTTTAGAGCATAGAAAAAACTTCAGTTGGATAAAATCAGCTTTAATGTAAAAGGTATTGGAAGTGTTAAGGTAGAGAAGAATTTCTCGAGGATTGGGATGAAAACCCTCTTTTATAATCGAATTTAAAATCCTTCCAATATTGTGGGGAAATTTCCTCTCTCTCATTCCCAATTCTTTCGTTTCAACAACCAATAATGATAATAAATTGCTGAAATTATTCTTACTCTGTGGTTCTAAGCAATTGATTCATTCAGGAGAAGCGAGACAAAGTGGTTTTGGACAAAGAGTGAGACAAAGTGGTTTTATATCTAAAGTTCGGGATACCCCTTCAATTAATCAAATGTACTAAGGGACATAGACATAGTACTAACCGTGTAGATAGAGTGAGGGTGATATTATATTCGTCCGAGAAGAGAAAAGCCTGTAAGGCGAGACAAAGAGTAGGTATATATAAAATGTCAGCGAGAAAAGAAAAGTTGATAGTAGTTGGGGCTTCCCCCACTACACCTAAGCCACAAATCTACTTCCCATCACATATTCCATAATTATACTATTTCCCTTCTTCTACCACGCCTTTTCGGGGGTTGGCGAGCGATGCGAGTAGGGGGCAAAGCCCCCTAGTCTCAATTATTTACCTTCTCTTTCATAAATGTTATGGAGCCCTCTGGAATGTTTATGAATGAATCTTAATTCCTAACAATCCGTTCATAAACAATGTTCGTAGTAAAAGGTAGTCATGTTGTTTTCATCAAATCAAATTCATGAAATTTTCATTAGAAAATAGAGTATATAGAGATAAAATAGAGTAACAGCCTAGTTTATGTTAGATGTGGGAGCGACTGTGGTGGTAATCTTAAAGGAATAACACAAACATTTAGCTTGTTTATTTTATGTAATTGTCATGCCAATTTTTTTATATCTTGATTTCTGGCTATTTAGTTGTAATTTTTATTATCTTTAGTTTCAATTATTTTTAGTTGATATACCGCATTATTCTTAGCAAATATACCGCTTATTTTATTTTTACTTCATTTGTTTTATATTGCTTCATTTAATTAATTTATTTATATACTTCCAATTTATTTTGATTTGTGTTACTTGTTTTACTAAATTTTTAACTGTCATTCGCCTTTATGCATTTTTTTTTTTTTTTTTTTTTTTTTTTTTTTTTTTTTTTTTTTTTTTTTTTTTTTTTTTTTTTTTTTTTNTTCAACATTGTTTAGGTTCTTTTTTAGGGACTGATAATAGCATTAAGAAATCTGAAAGCTGCATTTTATACATCAAAAATGTTTATATTAACGTGGAGGCCGTTAATGTTATTCCTTTAGTCTGGATAATGTTTAATTTGTTTGTTGTTTTATTATATATATAATATAAATAATAAACTTAAAAAAAAAAAAACTTTGAATGCCAGCAATAAATAAAAATATGGAAAACAATAATTCGTTTAAAGAAATTTTGGTTATTGTATTAACTCTATTATAATACAAAAATACCATGTAAGTCATTTTGTTTACTGGTATTAACCAGTATTATTATCAGCTTATTAAAGCTGATATATTGGTGGAGAAAGACAAGAAATCAAACTACGAATAAGGAATAGAATAAGAAATACGAAATACGAAATAGAAAACGAATAAGGTCAATTCTGGTCCACAGTAAACCATAAATTGGGGTTAAAATATTATCTTTAATCTTTGAGTTTTATTTGTACAGGTTTTGTTTTTATATATTTTTATTTTTTTAAACTTTTTTATCGTGTTCTTTTATCATGCAAATATAAGTAAATTAAAATTACTCTCGTGACATCCATTAATCTGTTTTTTTTTTTGTTTTTTTACGTGAGAAAAAAGTATGAATAAACGAAGAAAAAAAATAAGATAAAACAAAAAAATAAATTTTAAATTAAATAAATACCAAAAGGTCTGTAGTAGTATAAAGACGAAGGACAAGAGGAATTAGGAATATCTAAATACTAAATGGAGGTGTTTTTCAATTAATATTCTCCATGTACTGAGTGAGATGGGACAATGCTAAACCCGCATAGCCCGACTATATTGCGGGTCTACATCTAATAGACTAGACCAGGGGAACAAAGGTACTACCTTTCCGACTACCTTCCTTGAATATCCCATGACAAGGCTCTCATATAGAAACCATACCCCGCTTTTAGTTCGGTTAATACGTTAATTAAAATCTACAACTTGCCCTGAATATTAATTTATATGAAAATTGATAATGTTTAAATCACAAAAATAATCAATAGTGTATGACAAAAAATAAATCATGTATATTTTTTTAAATTTATTCAGTGGGTGTTTTATACAAATAAACATAGCATTTATACTCCATTTATTTTACACCTTTCCAGTTTGTTTGCTGAATTCCTCTCACCCCAAAGAAATGAAATAATTCCTTAAAGAGTGGAATGTCTTTATTGATGTTCAATGACCAAAACAAAACTAGTTCTTTTTATTATATGATTAAAAAATAAAATTCGCAAATAATTTTAAACAGATTATCAATTAATCATAGTATAAGTTTATTATACTCATGCATAATTATGCATTTCCTGGTTTCAACTTTTAAAAAACTATAAAACTAAATCATTAAAGAGGTTTGTGTCATTAAGCTATATCAGGAAGTAGTCTAAACTCAAGTAAACCCTTGATAAAGGTGTAGTGTAAACTAACGTCTTTGTTTTTGTAATAAATATTTTTAGTAAAAAGCTAAGAAAACATAGGTACAGTATTTGACCAGGTACGAAGAATAAGGAAGGTTGTATAGAGAACATAACTACTGTTACTAACTGTTAGGACCCTTTCCTTAAATAAGAGTAAGTAATAAAATGACAAGAAATACTTTTTTCTTTATTTCGTGGAAAAACATTGAATCATAGGTATCCTTTTGGGCATCGAGTCCAAATATCGATATTTCAATGTTTTTTCCATATTGTATAGGAAAAAATCAGTGTTCATTAATCTAATTGATATAGTAGATAGATATTTGGTATAGTAGATAGATATTGATATAGTAGATAGATATTTGGTATAGTAGATAGATATTTTGGTATAGTAGATAGATATTGATATAGTAGATAGATATTTGGTATAGTAGATAGATATTGATATATTAGATAGATATTTGGTGTGAAATTATGAAATATTAATCCATTTTGATTACCAATTTGGTCCGCTAGAAGCTCTTACATAATTTTATATAACATTAAAAACTTCTATCAGCGAAAGTGAAAACCAATCTACCTCCTATTATATTCCAACTTTCTGACATGATCTTGGTGCGTAGGCTTCCGCGGGTAGACTCGTAATAAACAGCTTGGTTTTCCGGTGGAATCCGCGTCTCGAAGGGGATGAAGTCCGACGTTTCGCTTCCACTGCTGGAAGCATCTTCAGGGGTGTGGTGCATCGTGGTGTTGACTCGAAACAAAAACAACCCCAAGTACGGAAACATCCAGGTACAATCTACGGTCTAGGAAACCAGTATAAATTCGCCGTTCTTCTCTCCAGTCGTCAGTTCATCTTGTGATTGCTTCGAGTCAACACCACGATGCACCACACCCCTGAAGATGCTTCCAGCAGTGGAAGCGAAACGTCGGACTTCATCCCCTTCGAGACGCGGATTCCACCGGAAAACCAAGCTGTTTATTTCTGACATGATATTTAAAAGCATTAATTTTTACACGTCTTTATTGCGTGATGGATTTTTTTGTAACTCAGAGCTATGTTTGTTAAAGTTAAAACATATCTATGTTAAAAAAACAATTTTAAATTTAATCTCATCAATAATTTTGCGTTAATTTATTGTGCAAGGGACGACTAATACTCGTATTTACGTTAATAATTATGAGAATATAATTAACAAAAAATACTTAATGTTCTTCTAGTCATTCACGAATAAGTGAATAAGTAATGTTATTTTTTGATATACATGAGAAGTTAGTGAATTTTATTTATTCACTAACATACAAGAACACCCTTATATAAGCGACTATCTTAGTTCATTAATTATTTACGTGTTAATCTTGCCGGTGTACTCGTGAAGAATAATATAACCGATACAGCATTGTTTTGCATTCTTAGCTAACGAATTACTTGAACGAGAACGCAGACTACTCAAAAGCAATTATTGTTGCACTAAAGGCCGACCAAGAAGTCATGGAAATTTGAGGAGTGCGCTAGTGTCGTTGCGTTGTCAGTTTTCCAATAAACACAGTGTTGTTCTTTTGTTATTAATAATTTTATATATTTTTTGCAACAGGCAACACTGTACCTGATATGAAATCACTAATAATAAAATATCTATTAAAGATAAATATAATATCCATGTAAGATAATATTTTACTAAGTTTTTATTAACTTGGTTTCTTGTTCGTATGTTTGTTTGTTTGTCCGGTACAAATCTTGCGATTGAATTTTAACTAACATCCCGAGTAGCTAGACAATTGAAACTTTCAGAACAGCTCAGAACACGATGGCAATGCATTATTTTAATGTTTTTAGTCATTTTTTAGCAGAATTTAATTAGTTTTCACCAAATTTTCTGTATGAAAAGTTAGTTCGGAAAAAATCCGCAAATTATTTTATTTGTTTTGTCATATCCCAAATATTTACAATCCTTTGACCTCCCCAATATTTACCACCTTTGACAGATTTCAAATATAAGATTTTTTATTGAGAGGTAAACTTTGAATGACAGCAAACAAACAAAGAATAAGTAAACCAAGTAAACAAAAAATAAATTAATTGAATTAAAAAACGTAGTATATAAAAAGTTCTTTTTATCTTGTAATTATATATATTATTTTTTGATTATTCATAATAATATTATTTAAATCTAAATCGATTATCTTCTTTCTTAATTTATTTATTCTTCCTCTTTATTTCTGAGTTTGATTTGTTACCTTTGATTTCCAACCCCGTTATTTGTAGCGTCCTTTGTATTTTCATCATCCCGTGGATTTGTGGATCGTACAAAAATCGTAGGACAGTTGTGACTATAATTCGTACTGTACAAAAACAAACAAAACCAAAACAGGAAACCTTCCTGTTGTTATTCGTGAGATTCGACATAACTGCGCATGTCATAAAAACTAGAAATGGGTATTGTCTTAGCACCGACTGTACTAACTCGGAAGTTCCGACTTTAAACGAAGTTAGGCTTTCAGTTTCTCCCGGGTTCATGACTTCTAGGTCGACCTTTAGTTGACTTTGAAGTGGAAATATTTGGTTTTGTTTACCTTAACATCTAGTTGAAAAGTTTGATTTAAAATAACAAATTAGGAAATAAATTAAAAATGTTAATTTACAATCTTCCAAGACGTTAGTTTTAGTCAGAACTAGCAGTGTATAAAAACACGTTTTAAAAAGTTCTTGAATATGTATGCATTTAAAACTTTTTAGAGAGACATAAAACTTTTCAAAAGAATATTTATAGCTGTAGATGTAGAGGGAATGATTTAAGAATTTCAATTTAAATTTCCACAGACGAATGAATTTTAAAGAGTTAAGAAAAGCTAAAACTCTTAAAGATAAATATAATATCCATGTAAGATAATATTTTCCATGCACACCTAAAAAACTATTTGATACAAATAAATCATGAGGTCATTTCTGTGAAAATCTTACGTACAAATTTCTAATTAGAAATGAGCGGAGAAAAAGCTCGACAATTTAAATATGAATTCCTTTATGGAAAGCAATTTTAACTCAAAGACAAATACACGTTTACTGATATTATGATGTTCTAAATGGTAATACATAGTCCACCCATATATTGATTCATATATACATATAGTTATGAATAACTTCGCAAAAAGAAATGAAGTAAATACATATCTATAAATGTTTAAAATAGTTAACTTCACCATTTGAATTGAATTAAATAGAGAGGAAAATATTTTTGAATTAAAACCTTCCCATAAACTATGCTCAGTTAGGAGTTGAAACGAAATAATCCTAGGTTTAATGAGAAACACGTTTTTGTACTTCTAATAGGGTTAGAAAGGGCTTAGAAGGAAAAACCACAATCCAAACCACAGTCCGAATGTGATTTCATTTTGGATAATCAGGTTATTTATCTCCTGGAATCGACCACATTTTAGCCAGAAAACACCTTGTGCAATGTCGTATTAAATAGAAGTTTGAAGTTAAATCAAATGTAGAATACATCCCGTTCTCTATTAAGTTTAACTAAATTAGATCAAAGCTAAAACAGGAATAGTACTATAATTTTGCAACGAATCTAATACAGGTTCATCCTATTGATTGTTACTCTGTGCAAAATAACGATAGTATCTGGTTATAATGAAGGTGTGTGTTGAAATTGTCCATTTTACCATCTGATACGTCGGATTGTGTCAAATATAATAATTAGATAGAGTAAACGAAGCCATAGCATACAAAGATATTAAATCCTCCTTGAAATAGACCAACCCCTTATGTCCACATCTTTAAAAATTCATTATTTCATTCTATAACAGAAATACGTCTCGAGAACATAGTGATTCTCATAGCGAACAAACAATACTGATAAAGTAAAACATATTACCATATTATTCAATTAAGCTAATATTCTATCCTAAGAGAGCTTCAATTTGTAAACAGGCAATAAATAATCATGAAATTTAATTGATTCCTTGATGATAAAAGATAGAATTAAACCCGAACTCTACAATAATTGCTTGACGGAAAGTTATTAATAAATAATAATACGTCAATGTTCAGACTACTAAATTATACAATTTAAGAACAAACGACTTCTAAGAATAAGTTGAATGGCCTTTTAAGATGCAACAATGCCTATATGATAATAATACTTTAAAAAAAAACAAAAAAAAAAAAACAATAAAATTAAAATAGATGCATTTATAACAAGGAGCCTTAGAAATATATATCAAAATCACAGGGAAAGTATTTGTATCCAAGTACTTTTTAGGGTTTCGTAGATTATTAAGGTAAGCAATAGGATATACGTTACTATATTATGATTTTTTTTTCTTTTTTTGTATTTTCCTATCCTGCTCTATATGAAAATAAAAAAATATCAAAAAATTAAGACGGAAGGCTCCTTTATTAACCACTCATTAAACCAATGATAAAAAATTTAAAAAGATAAAACATTTAAAATGGCGTGTTGAAAGTACCGTAAGTTTTTTTTTTTGTAGAAAAATAAGAATTGTTTCTCGACTTCAACGAATCCTTTTTTGCTACGTTTTTATTAACTTGGTTTCTTGATTGTTTTTTTGTTTTTCCGGTACAAATCTTGCAATCGCCTTTTAACTAACATTTTTTTTTAACTAACCCGAGTAGCTAGACATTTGAAACTTTCAGAACACGATTGCAATGCATTATTTTAATACTTTTAGTCATTTTTCAGCAGAATTTAATTCGTTTTCAGCAAATTTGCTGAATGAAAAGTTAGTTCGGAAAAAATCCGCAAGTTATTTTATTTGTTTTGTCATATCCCATAATATTTACAATCTTCATTTTGACAGGTTTCAAATTTATGATTTTTATAAATAAGAGATAAACATTAAATGACAGCAAAACAGGAAATATATCGATTATATTATTTCAAATATATCGATGGCACGGTTTAAGAAAATTTAAAAACGTAGTATATAAAAAGTTCTTTTTATCTTGCAATTATTCTATTCTTAGGGGGAGGGGGAGATATTTTTATTATTTTATTTATTTATTTATTTTTTTGACTAACTTTTTGGCTTCCTAACTTCTAGGCACATGTTCTGTTTGCAGTATTATGATATCCAAAGGACATGCATTAACCATATTTCAAATTGGAAGATATGTATTAACTTCTTAAAGCATTATGTCTATGAATCACAGTGTTCTTTAAACGAACTCTTATTAATTTGTCAGAATTAGTCACTACCAATAATTATTGAATTCTTACACCTTACAGGCCTATGAATTAACAGAGTGTGTTATACAAACACATATTTTTGTCATTATTAGTTACAACTAATTTATTGAATTTCTCTGTGGAAGACCATTATTCTTTGGTCTAGTATTATTTATCTCCGCCATTTTAATTAAAACTGAAATTTTAGACAATCAACACCGAACACCAATGTCCTCTGCAATGTTGTTCTTAGCGGATATGAACTCAAATTATCTAACAGTGTTAAAAGTTTAGTAATACAATCAAAGTGCAGTTTTCTGTTAATATACGATGCAAAGTGAAGTTCTTAAACAGGAAAGTTTGCTCCTAACATCCTTAGGATCAAAAATGGCAGTCTTTGTCAGCTGCCCTAAAGTCTTAGTACGGCTAAAGTTATACCCATTATCCTCTACAGACCTATAATTCCCTAACCCTTCTTGTAACATGTTTACAGAACTTCTCTAAAGTGTTACTTGTTCAGAAAGGTAGTTAAATGCACCCTTTATCCTTGAAGTTAACGCAAGAAAGGGTGATAAAAACTAGACAAGTCAACAATTACTTTCACTTAGTGTTAACAAGAGTTTAACTTAGATCCTAGATAAGTTATTTTACTCTTTCTTGTTTTAACTTAAGCTTATATTAATATATAATGTTTCATATTAAAACATACCATTTTAATAAGGTAACTAATTAATAAGGTGACTAAGAAGGTCAAGTAGTTAATTGTTCAAGGAAAAAAAAAAAGAATTCAAACTTACCAAGTAGAAAACAAACATATTTTAAAATAAGCAATTACTTACAAATAATAGAGATTGTCAGAGAGAAACATACCTGAAACAGAAAAGGAAAAATATGCGTTAGAAATAATTTATTTTTTTAGTAAAACTATGTTTTACAGAATCAAAAACCGTTTTGATTTTAAAATAAATAAATATACATGTTATTTATCAGAATAAAAATATAACAAATCATCAAAATTATTGCAAAAAAAACAAAAACAATAAAAAACTGAACCATTAATGAAATCAAAATATTTCATGCACAATAAAAATTATTAAAGAAATAAAAATATTGGTGTAGAGCAAGATATTTTTTGTATGTAGTTCATTCTGTCCTCAGCACTTTAACCTGTATTTAATTTAAATTTAATATTGAGATCTATGTACGTATACGTGGTATGATCAAATTTATGATTTATGAATGTGGCAGCCACCACGAATAAGGAGGGGGACGCATGACGAAGATGATAATAACAGAGACAATGAGAAATTATTAAGACAATGAACAACATTTACAATTGAATTATTAATTTATTTTCATTTTTAGTTTTATTACTAGTTAATTTATTACGGCTTTAATTATAAATAATTAAAAATTATTTAATTTTGAATGGGAGCCGCACTTAACTCAACAAAGAGCCGCATTTGCCCACCTCTGATTTATAACGAAATAACTCGGGATATTATTACTGTCAAAAGTTAGAAGAAATTATGAATTATTAATCATAATTTTACAAAGAGATATTAGCGAAAACATTGTAAGTATTCATAAATAGAAATGGCTTAAGAAATTGCTAAGTATACTTTATAAATAATACAACTAAAAATGTTTATTAATTAACCAAGATGATATTAAGTAATGATAAAACTCAATTATCTTATAGGCGGGAACGGAGAGGTAAGTTTAAATAATATGTATTCGAATCACCGAGGCATTTACCCGTCAAAAGTTTCTTCTAAGGAACTATTATTTTACTAAGACTAAACTTTTGAAAGGTATTAAGATTGTTAAAACTTTAGTTTCTAGATTTTCGGTTCTGAGTTTGACGCTTGTTATATCGGGGAGGAAGATGGAGTGATTAATTCAACAGGATGGAAAACCAAACAACCGAGCTAAAGTTTGTTCTGCTCCTTTTCAAACTTGTTAAATATATGATATTTTCATTTGACTAAGTAGGTTAAACAGCGAAAGGTTATCACTAGATCATATTACCCCCCTCCTAAAATACTCCACTAATGCAGACAATGAAAGCAAAGTCAACCTGAATACGTAAATAGTGAATAGATTAACTTGATAAAACTAAATAAATTAGAGAGAATTCTAGTTTATAGAACAGAGTAATAATTATAAACGAAAAAGATCTAGCATGATTTTTAGGTTGAATAAATAAAAAATATATTATTAGTCTATGATAATTGTGAAATTAAGTTATTTTTAAATGGATCCCATAATGTAATGCAATGTACAAAAACTGAATAATTTAAAACAAGTATAACTTCGACAGAATGTAGATGTAAGTCATATCAAATAGAATATGAGGGAACCAAATTATTTTATGAATTAATAGTAGTAACAAGAAATGTTTAATATGTACAAAGACCTCCTGTATACTAAAGCAATTGTTTAAGTACACTTTAGCAGACAAAGTCCCGGAGAATCTTGTATCTTGAGAATTGTAAATAATGTTAACTCTATCCTACGTTTCTAGTGTTGAAAGAACCCAGATTATAAGTAATTAACTTAAAGTCAATTTGATATATCAATAGCTGGCAAACTTAATCAACAATTAAATTATTCTTTACAAAGGTGGTGCAAAATATCTAAGAGAGTTTATTATAATTTTATATGATTAGAGTTTTATTCAGTTTGCATTCTTACTGCTTACTTATTTTCTCCTACATCGTTATTGGAAAATAATCGAGGGATCAAAGTTTTAGATTAAGTAATATTAAAAACAACATGTTGCTTAGGAAATATCTTAAATAACTTTCACAATTATTGTACGCTAGATAAGGAAATTAGGAAGAGACATGATAATCATTAGATCTCCAACCATATGAGATCAAGAAATATGAGGTCAAGGAAGCGAATACATACGAAATTTTAGAGCATCTCAATAATTTACGCGGTGATAAAACTTTTTTCCTCCAAATTAATCTATTTTATTGATGATAAACTTTTTTGTTGAAACCCAGCTCTTATTATTAATGTTAATATATTTCATTATGTTTTATGTTTTTAGCTCATTCAGAAAAATCTGAAGATTGTTTTTCTTTAAAAAATATTGGAAAATACACATAATAAGGACTGATGAGAGAAAAAAGGGAACCCTTATTAAGTAGTAATTACCCTTTTATATCTATATTTTAAATCAATCTGCTACTTGCTCTTGGTCTTAAGGGTATTAATAAAAACTAAGTTTTTATATCATGCAGCGATATTTCAACCCCACTTGGGCTATTATTATTATCAAGCTTATAATAATAATACCCTTAAGACCAAGAGCAAGTGGGAACCCTTATTTTAAATTGTTGGACCATCCATCACCAAAATTTGTGTGCACATATAGCTCTGAGAATTGAAACCAAACATAATAATTAAAAGTATCGTCTAAAAATCATACAGTTAAAATCCTTTCGTCTTAGTACTCGTTTTAACTTTAACACCAAGATCACACTAACTTCTCAAAGGGCGCAAGAACATTACCTAATGAAAAATAAGAGCGCAAGTTGAATAATTGATGACAATAGAATAATAAAAAACGAGAAGCCTCTTTACGAAATTAATATTTAATTTTCAAATCCAGCTTTAGACCTCACGGCCATCATCAGTACTTCGAAAACATTATCTAACTTATTACCAACGGCTCATATTTATGTTAACCATTTCACAAAAAAAAACCTTAACGCTGATGATATCCCGTAAACCGTTTCTTCTAGAACCATTATGGAGTTAGTGTTACGAGGTTGTCGGTTTTATTATTATGGTATCAGCAACAACTTCGAAACAGCCGCATAGAAAGAAAGAAAAGAAAAAGGAGGAGAGGAAAATGAGAAAAGATTTTTATGGTTATAAACTTATGTTAAAGGAATCGTTACCTTCGCCTTACATGGAGGGGGACGAAGGAAAGGTTTTAGGGGAAAAGATTGGGGATACAACGAGTGTAACCATGGCAACTCAATGAAGGCTTTCTTTCCACAGCTGCAGTAAAGCTAAGCAGAAGGGAAAATAAGAGGGTCTCACTATGTAGTCACAAGTGCCAACATACTCAGAAGAAATAAGTTCTAAGTACTGTTAGTCGTGCACTTAAAAACTACTATTCTACACAGTTGCACTTAGCAACTTGATGTCTCTAGCAGACATCGGAATTCAATACACTAAGTTCTGTGGATAACTAAGGGGTGCTCGTCTGAATCATTGTTTACACAAAAAACAACTTCTAACATTTCCAATATGCGCTGTTGATATTGATATTGATGAACATATGATTCATTATTCTTGTATTCTGTATAATTATAATTAATTCACGCAGACTGTTTAATCTAAAATAATATATACTTTGTTGAGAATGTAACCACTTGTGCAAGTGGAGTATTTGTTTTGGAAAATAAGTCAAAATTTACAAAGTATTTAATTGACATTGAAAAGTGTATAGTGTTAATTTTGTATCTTGAATGATCTGTTAAAAATAATTAAAAAGAAGTGAAAACCGTTAATTCAAAAAGATATAATTATTTTCTTATAGTTACTTCGTAACATACTTGTTTAACCACAATTTTTCATCAAACATCAAACATACAACGTTCAACAAAAACAACGTACAAAAAATTTTAATTATAGGTACTTTCCATAAAAAATAGTCAAAAGACTGAAACGATCATCCGAATGTTTCTTGTATTAATATATTAATATTTTGGTTAGACAGTTATGTATTATTTAAGATTAAACAACCAGTCTTATCGTGCTTGGTTACACAGCCAGTTTCTACATTTTTTTTCATTATCGTACTTTTTTATTCGTGTGAATAAATTATCATTATTTTGTTTTATTAACCACAATATATTAGTCAACCATTTTTTTTTTTTTTTTTTAACATTTTGTTTCATTTTTAACATTATATGCATAGTTCGAAGTAACCGAATAAGAAAAATATTTAAAATACAGCAGAATTCAACGCCAATTTTACTAAATTATGTCATCAATTATTAGTAAGTTAAGAACAATGAATTAAAATCAAGGGGTACTGGGCATAAAAGACGACACGAGCTTCGAGCACATTAACTCAAGCATATTGGTGACTCTAGGTTGGTGACTGCAAAGTTTTAGAACTTTTGTATTTTAAAAACCTTTTTTATGTCACATTACTCAATATGATTACACATATTTGCAAGCCTAAACAAATCGATAGCAATGATCTCTCTTTCCTAAATGAAGTATACACATGCAATATCAAAAGTGACAGAGATGATAAATCTTTTAAAATCCCTTTAATGGAACCTATTATAAGTTTACTGTTTAAGGAATTCTAATTTAAACTTAAACGCATTAGGTATATGAACGAAGGATTTATTAGATCAAATATCACTTTAAATAAGATAATGCGATCCCTAAAGCTTCATTTAAAAATAATTAAATTTAAGTAGACTTCTACTGTTATAATACATAAATATGTAATTATTATCATTGCAATTAATTCAGCAATTTTAAATGATATTCTAAAGATATTAAGACGTATTCAAATTAAATCTTGCATTTTTATGAAATTAAAGGCTTTAATACACAATAAGGAAATAAATGGCCTAAACTCAACATGTTTCAATAACCTTTAAGTATGAATTTTAAAATACCAAAAAAAAATATCAGACACTTATTTCAAGCCAAACGTAACTTGAAAGAAATCGACCACTACCTCAGACAACAAATAATTTATAGTTAAAGCATAGTAAGATATAGATATGACGTATTAACAAGGTTAATTATAGATGTTGAATTTTTACTATAGACAATTCTACCGACAGTTATTTCTTAAATAGGTTGAAGACAAGATTCCGTGAAAGGTCGCAACCAATACGGGTTTCGTGTAAAGTTATAATGTATCGAAGACGATTTCATAACCAATGTACATCAACTGCAAACGTTTTCATTTATCACTAATTTTTCTTAGTTATTGCGAATTTCAAACGATATTAAACATAAAAATACTAAATTATCTTAATGACTGAAGAATATAATCTTTAGAAAATATTTAATTAATCTCAAATGGAAATGGTAATACGAATAAAGAAAGAAATCTTTCCACAAGAAATTACATTAATTAAGAAAGATAGGCTTTCAACTGCA
Source organism: Gerris buenoi (assembly GCA_001010745.2). Taxonomy (NCBI): domain Eukaryota; kingdom Metazoa; phylum Arthropoda; class Insecta; order Hemiptera; family Gerridae; genus Gerris; species Gerris buenoi. Next base: position 63,497 of record KZ652702.1, on the reverse strand, counting down.
AATTATTGTAAGAGGAGAAGAAGTTTAAAAGAGAAAAGATTAAAAACTCGAGCCATTTGTGGTTGAAAGCCGCCTTTGTAAATTAAATTACATTGGTGGATACGACAAAGTCACAAGAGAATCGCCACCAACTCTAGATGACCTTAACCACAATGGCCATATGCTAATGATAGCGAGAAATGAGAGAAGAATGAAGGTAGGACTTGAAAAAGAGGTTTAAATCTGACTCAAATTTATTGATAGTTGAAAGCCGGTTTTGAAAATTAAATTACATTCGAGACAAGACAAGGTCGTGGTGTCACTTAAGCCACGTCCAGACTGCGGAACCCAACATAGGAAACGAGCCAAACATTGGTCTCTGCGCATGCCCAGTCAGAGATGCGCAGGCGCACTTTAGACTGAAACTGCGCAGAGACTATTGCTCGGCTCGTTTACTCTGTTCGGTTCGGCAGTCTGGACGAGACTTTTAAGTATTGCAGCCTACACAACGATGAAACCAAATTAAAAGGAAATAAGAAACAATCGAGCCGAACAATATTTTCTTATTTACACTAAGATACTAAATATTACTTTACTTTCGAGGGCGTTTCCACTTAACAGAAGGTACCCAGGATGTCATTTCTCCATGCTCTGCTTTTCTGCCAATAGTTCTCGCTAAGATCCCGGCTTCTCATGGACAGCACCTCTCATCCAAGTGGACCGTGGTCTTCCTCGCTTCCTCTGACAAGGAGGGACCCACTCTGTAATATAACGAGGGCATCTCTCCTCTTCCATACGTCGAACATGCCCGTATTAATACTGAATAAAACTTCTATAATATCTATTTTTATCAAATGTTTCAAGGAAGCATCTAGAATCTAAATTAACTGAAACTTGTAAAATAAATGTAAACAACCATTTGTTTAATAGTTTCACATATGTTTAACATATGTGGATTATTTATTTAGTATCACTAAGAATATTGGAAAGTTTTTTTCGTGTTGTCTCAGTGTTTTCGCATTATTTTCCATTTCCTTTGATATTTAATAATCCTCTGAAACAGTTGTTTTGTTCAGTATACTATGATATTAAATTTAAAAAGAAAATCAATGAAACTGTGTTAAAATATATTTTTATTGTTGTTAATACATATTGATATTTACAACCCTAATCCAGTAACAGTATTAGGACACGGTTTAGGCAAGTTACACATCTGTTGCTACGGTCGTAAAGAGGGGAAAGCGTTATAACAATCTGGGCTCGAATAGGGATTATTATTGGGAAGTATCATTTGCCTGTTGTATGACACACTAATCCTATATACTTCACAGTTTTTAATATGAAAAATAAACCAAACAAAAGTAATTAAATTGGCAATGCCTATATAACAAAGATTTGAATATTGTTTTAACAATGATTAACGCAGGCTGTATAACGCAATTTCTTTAAAGATAATCTTAATACTCCAATCAATATGTGACTGCTTAACATCCTGAAAGCTAAGAAAGGGGAACTTCCGTTTTCTTCGGAACATATTGGATCTTTTGACTCATCAGCAATGTTTACTATGAATAAAAAGTTTTGTTAAATACGATGGGGACTAACAGAAGTACATTATTCTTCGTAAAAAAACAAACAAAATATTTTAAAAATATGTGAAACCTGTATATAAGTTTAGACAAATTATAGTCATTTTTTATTTATTATCAAAACTTCATACAAAAATGTTAAATATCCCTCAACATATTATCATAAACATATAATGTAGTTCATAAAATATCAATGTCACCCCTAAACTGAGTCCTCACTCAGTTTAACCACTAAATACCAAATTCCCTAAATACTAGGTTAAAACCACCAGGACAAATATCAATAACCTCTAAATATTCTACCTCGTTCCCCTATATTAACCGAAGCAATTAATAATTTGGCGGTACGGGAATACGGTGAAGTGCAAACAACTTAAAGCAGCTGAAACCCCCGTTTGATCTACCACATACGCTACCCTAAAGCAAAGCCACGGCAGATTTCCACTTTGAACTCATGTAAACCGCAGTAAATACCACACTGACCTAAGCATGCACCATATTATCCGTGGGAAATTTCGAATAAAATGCAGAACGGTAACGATAATGTTAGTGCTTGAGATTTAAGTTGTCGTTTTCAATGAATAATATAGTTGTTGTTTTTTTTACTGAGCAAAATTTAATAATATAGAATTAAACATATGCTATATGAATTTTAAGCCATGGGCCGTGGTATCTCCTGCTAAAACCAAGTCACAAGCTCAAATATATCTTTAGAGTTTCTTAGGCCTGGCTTTTTAGAAGTGTATCGAAGATCTTTAAGGAAACAGACAGCATAGAGCAGTTTAACCCTAAAACTCATTTAAATTCATTGTTGATGGAGGCGGGAGAGAGACGTAGACGTAAGTATGCTTATTGTTTATGTTTTTCATCAAAGAGGTACTCTTAATTAAAACAGACAGCTTAAACCTTGTGTATACATACTTCAAACATTATCATACGTTAAATACATTGAAAGACGGTTGAAATGGAGACAGCAATCCGAAACACAATCTTAATCATAGATAGAAGTAATAATTCAGAAGATAGAATTGTGAGAGATTATAAATAATGTATTTATTACTAATTTTTCCCTTTTTATTTCATGATTGCAGTATTTTAGACGCGTAAGTAACTTTACAGCTTCTGCAACTCAACCATTTTGTAAAGATTTTACAATTCATAGAGCATCCTCTTAGCTTAGCTTAGGTCTTTAATCTAATAAAGATAGACGTTAAGAGTAGGATACTTTGTGTTCGGGATGAACAACTATAACAATAATTCTTAGTGGAGTGTATTAGTCATAAGACGAAGAAATACATCATGCCGTCAAATTGGGGAAGTACCTTGCACGCCAAAAGAGGGTATTTGAATTGAAAAATTACAAAAACAAATATATTTTATTGGTTTCATGCTTATAACTTGCAAAGCAATCCATTAACGCAAAAAGTGGTCTAGTAGTAAAATAAAAAGGAGAAAATAACCTACAATTTATGTCTATAACATTTATTTGTACGTCGTACGGTTTTCACGCAAATGGGAGTTAAAAAATTGGGAAGGCTTGGGGAGTGCTGAAGTGTAAACGGTTGGTGGCCGGACTGCATATTTTCGGTGTGCTGAACACGAATCTGAAGTTGTCCAACAAAATTTCCCGCGGCAAATATGAGAAATCATCGAAAAACTACTAAAAAAAAAATTTTTTATTGGTTTTCAGCTTATAACTTGCAAAGCAATCCATTAACGCAAAAAGTGGTCTAGTAGTAAAATAAAAAGGAGAAAATAACCTACAATTTATGTCTATAACATTTATTTGTACGTCGTACGGTTTTCACGCAAATGGGAGTTAAAAAATTGGGAAGGCTTGGGGAGTGCTGAAGTGTAAACGGTTGGTGGCCGGACTGCATATTTTCGGTGTGCTGAACACGAATCTGAAGTTGTCCAACAAAAATTTTACACGCAAATTGTTATGTTCCGCGTTCGGAATAAAACACATTTATTAAAGATATAAGAACGAATAAGATTCTTTAATAAAGTTAACAATAGAATGATAATAAAACGGACTCAATGACATAAGAGTGATGTTTTCGAGGTATCGATTATTATGACAAGACTGACATCCTCACTACAAATATGAGAAATCATCATAAAACCACTATCTTCTTTTATTTTTTTAGTGGATTTCGCCTTATAACTTGCAAAGCAAGCTATTTACGCAAAAAGTGGAGGAGTAGTAAAATAAAGAAGAGAAAAATTCCTACAAATTATATCTTTACCATTTTTTTGTAAGTCGAATGGTTTCTATGCAAAAGAAGGTTGAAATAACCGGGAAATCAATATTTTTTTAAAAAAATAGCAACAAAAATAATAGAACCTGTGTCTAAGAGCTCGCATTAGTACTTAAATACATATAAATTGTTCAGAAATTCGCTATATATTATTTTAAGAAGGAGGTTTGTTGCTATTTTTCAAAAATTATTGATTTCCCGGTTATTTAAACCATTCGACTTACAAAAAAGTGGTAAACAATTTGTAGGAATTTTCCTCTTCTTTATTTTACTACTTCTCCACTTTTTGCGTAAATAGCTTGCTTTGCAAGTTATAAGGCGAAATCTATTAAAAAAAATAAAAGAACATAGTGGTTTTATGATGATTTCTTATCATAAAATAACCTACCTATTTGCGTGTTTTTCTACCTATTTTTGTTGGACAACTCTAGATTCGTGTTCAGCACACCGAAAAACATAAAATTAACTGCCAGCGCGGTCCAGACACCAACCGTTTACCCTTCAGCCTGTACCCTCGCCTTCCCAATATTTAACTCCTATTTGCGTGAAAACCATACGACCTACAAATAAAAAATGTTATAGACATAAATTGTAGGTTATTTTCTCCTTTTTATTTTACTACTTGACCACTTTTTGCGTTAATGGACTGCATTGCAAGTTATAAGCTAAAAACCAATAAAAGATATTTTTTTTTAGTAGTTTTTCGATGATTTCTCATATTTGCCACGGGAAATTTTGGACAACTTCAGATTCGTGTTCAACACCCCAAAAACATTAAGTAAACCACAAACAACAATTACACCAGAACTTTCCACTTCAAACTACCATTTGACTGGACTCAATTTATCTACTTAAATACATAAAAAAAAGTTGTACTGAATTAAACTAATATCTTTATTAGGAAAGAGAGAATAAATAATTATAAATATCCAATTGCTTAAAAAAAAAAAAAAAAAAAAAAACTGTAATACTAACTAATAATAATTATACTATATCATTTTATCAAAATCATCATTAGCACCTTGGGCAACAGACAATACAACGAGAAAGTAATATTGTTTTTGTCGAAGACACTGATGATTTGTTGTCATAAAAAATATAATTTTATTTGTGAAGAAATATTAGTTTTTGTTCTCACATATTAAATTTCCAATTAAATATTTATTTAACGGAAATATTAAAATAAATAAACCTTTAACGCATTTTTATGACATTTAACAGCTAAAAATTAATTAAATAATAATCGAAAGAATTAAAACTATATAAAGCTTTATTGTTAATTTAAAAAAAAAAAAATTTAAATAAACAACCAGAAAAATTATCTTTACAGTAAATTAATTGCAAAGAAAACAGATAAATGCAATAAAAGTACGTTAATGTGTCAAATTTTATAGCAGTGAAATTTGATACCTTAATAAACTCATACATCATATTGAATAAAAATAAGTGTGACAAAATATATTATCGATAGTTATATCGTGTTTAAAAATATCTAATTCAATATTTATGTTTTTAGTCATAATTTTTTATTAGACTGAATATTATAAAACGTGAAATCAGAACGTCCATTTTGCCTTAGTTAAAAATATAATAAAACCAGATTGCTAAGCAGAATTATTATATCAATAAAATATGATGTAATACAAAATAAAAAGTCTTTTTAAAATACTAATCCCAATATATAAATAAATAAAATTCTTAACAATGCAAAATTTTCAAAAATTTGCTTTATACTCGCATAAATTTATTTTTGTTTGCGCTTTGGATTAACAATAAAAATAACAAAGCTTAATTGGATATTTTATAAAATAATGCCATTTTTGAATTGAATATTCAATATTTAATTCCATTATGAAGTATTTTGCAACGAGTACGAGTATATGCAATATACTCGTACAATAGATTTTATAAATTCCTTGTATTTTTTGAAATGTAATTTTCACATATGTACATTTAAATTTATAATTTGATTAATCATATGCATTATACTTATAAGTACTACTGTATTTTACCACAACGTTTTATTAATATTTAAAATTTAGAATTGTCCGACTTCAGTCAATAAATATTAAAATGAAAATGGGAGTATCCCTTAATGAACTAACCCTGAAGTTGAATTGAAGTAGGTAGCAGCCAACCTAGCTATTTATTGTTAGTACTATATACTCTATATAAGATGTTCATTAGGAGTAACTCAATTTGAGGAACAGTGTTGATTGATGAACAACTTGAAAAGATTGGGCTAAATTTTATGAGGTATGTTTTCCAGACTAAAAAAGTATGATCGTTCTTAAAATTTAATAATATCTGTTTAACTTTACTGGTTCTATATACTTTATATAGTACTACAAATATTAGAAAGTAAAAAATAACTACCACACCAATAGAGACAAACTTAGTTAAGAAGTATTCTGGATTAAGATTTTATAAAAGTATTCTACAATTTCAATAAAAGTAAAACAAGCGTATTTGTTAAACGCTTCGCTGTTAACACGAAGCTAGAGAAGATCTTTCAGCTCAACTAGATCTTGCAGCGTTTTCTCTTTTATTTTGATGGATTACACGTTTTAAGATCCCATGCATACAAAAGGTTTATTTATTTGTTTTTTAATTTATTTATTATTTATCTATTTTTAATTTTTCTTTAAAAAATGTCTGAGGTGTGTGGTCTTTGTAGACTAGTCGTGGACTGTTAACTCTAACCTACTATACCGATCGAGATCAAATTTTACAAAATATGTATAACAAATCTATCTGTATCCAATTAAACAAGCGCCTATTATACTTGTCAATAATATTAAATATTATAATTAACGGATTTATAATTATTGTTTTTTATTTTATTTTATTATGACATTCATTATTATAATAAACAAATGTCTAAAATCAAATAATTAAATAAGATATTTTATAAAGAGTTTTAAATTTTAGTATCACAATGTTGTATATTACATATTATCAGGAATTTTTGGATTAGAAAACCTCAAAACGGATAAATCTAGGAAAATTCATTATCGAACGTTTTCATCAATCTTTCTAGATTTAGTATTATGAATAATATTTTAGAGAGCATAAATAAGATTGTGATTTTTTTTTTAATATAAAAAATGTTGATCTGTAAATTTTAAATTATTAACTGAAGAGAATGCTTAAGTACCAATTAATTTTTTTTAACCAATTAATTTTTTTAACCAATTTATTTTTAAGGTGACGGTAAAATACTAAATAATAAAAAAATAAGCTTCAAAGAAAAAAATATGTATACAAAATATTCAAAAAAGAGGAGAAAATTAAATGAATGGCCTCTATTATTCTATTCTGATCTTTATTTTCTTTTGACCTCGGTACTTACAAGAAAAGTACTTTTGTGAATTCCCTTTCTTTAGAACTTTGGCAGAAAAAATATAGGTCGGTTAAAAAAAATAAAAAAAAAAGTTCAAAGAGGAGAAATTAAGCGTTAAAAGCGAAACTAAAAAGAGAGAAATATAAAAAATGGAGCCAGTATGAAACCAAAAAAGTTTAGAACATTTTACAGCTCTTTGGACACAATTGAAAATATGTCAAGCCTTCTTAACATGTAAAAGACACCTTACATTGATTTAATATAAATTATAAAAAAAAAACACTTTGACATTTTTATGTAAATTACGATATTTATCTGCAACGAGAGAAAAAAATGTTAGGTAAAAAACATTGCCGACCCTAAAATTGTTCGAAGCGAGATAAAATTTATGGTTCTCTGCCACATGAAGACTAATTATTACTTGCTGGGTTTTAGTATAAGTTGCGGCAGTTTTTTTTATCTACATAGAACATAGAAGATTATTCTTTTTTAATAAAGTTATGGCATTAAGGCAGTAAGTGGCAAAATGCCCTTTGAAAATTAGCAAAATAATTGAAAAATATAAAAAAATAGACTGCCAATTAGTGTGGCACATAGCTTCCTCGCATCCTATCATGTACTTTATTGTTATATTAACATTAACATTATTGTTATATTACTATATTACTATATTGTTGTATTGTTTATTGTCTAAAAACTATTAATAGTTTTAACAATCTTTAACACTTCATAGCGGTGCCGCTGTTGGTTTTACTAAAAATTTTATTTAAAAAAAATATTTTTCTCGTTAAATAGATGAAGTTTGTTTTTTTCCCCAGACTCAAATTCAAATTTTTAATTTGAAGTTCACGTTTACGTGAGCGTTACGCGTGAACGCTTGGACGGATAACGTTGTCCAACAAACTCGTCCTGGGTATTGGTAAAATGAACATATCTACCAAANAAAAGAGAAAATGTATTCTAAAAAATTATCTACCCCAATATTTTGAGCTTTTTTCAAAGAAAATAGCAAAATAATGGATTTCTCAATCATGGGTGATGCGATATTATTATTGATTAACGATTAACTGAGTCTAAGACTTTTATTCTAGTAGAATTCAAAATACATACAATGAATAAAAATAAACTAATAATTAATTATAATAATTATAATTATAAAATTCATTAAGATCTCGCCATTATTATAATATAGTATTTATATATACAGTAAGCTTTCACCATTATTCATCAGACATTGGAAATATAGATAATATTATAAAACACATTCGATCTAAATCTAGAACACATAGAACACATTCGATTTATTATTAGAAGACATAGAAATCTAAAGCCACAGATAAGAGATTAAATCTAATCTAAAGCAAGAAATGAAGGAATCAAAAAGCAAATAAAAAGTAGCAATCTATTCCACAGAGAATTAAAAAAAGAAAGAAAGGAAAAAAAATAATAAAACTACGAGGAAAAACAAGAAAAATAAGAAATAAGAAACATTGAAGTAACTAGGAAAAGAAGATTCTACATTCTACAGTTGTCTGTTAGAAAGGAGTGGATAAAGGTTTGATAGGTATTACTACACAAGGTTGATGGACCAGAAATGGATCAGAAGATTGCTTATGTGAAGGCACTAAGGGAATAAGGTTGCTGTAGGAAAGAACCTTTTATTTCTTAGCAAAAACAGAAATAAAAATAAGAAAAAAAGAACCAAACCTAAGAGATAGTAGAAAAAAAGGGAAAAGGTTGTTCCGAAAAAAAAGCCCAACTCACATCCCACAAAGAAAAAAGAAAGACTTGAAGGAGAAGAAACAGGGGGGATGAAAAGTAATGAAAGAAAAACACTCATTTTACTCAGTAAACTAAATTAGTCTGAGAATGTACGTGCGGAAGATACTTCTACATAAATAAACATAGATTCAGTTCACTTTAAGAACGACTTAATTATTAAAATATTCTAAAAAGTAGGTATATCACATAGTATCGACTATATAGAATTGAAAAAAAAATAAAAAAATAAATAACTACTAATCTAATTTTAAAGGCAATGTTGAATGCCATCACAAAATCCATCACGTATACAACAGTTGGTTGTAGGAAGGCACGCACATCTTCTGTTTTATTCGACATTTTACGTTCAACATTGGAATCCTCCCAGTAATGGGAAAAGTCCTAGAAAAGCTCCTTCTCCGTAGACTCCTTCCCATACTTAAACCAGTCATACCTGACCATCAGTTTGGCTTCCGTGCTCACCACTCTACCATCCAACAGTGTCATCGCATTGTTGATGTCATTGCCTCCACCTTAGAGAAGAAAAAGTATTGCTCAGCTGTCTTCCTGGACGAAGCACAAGCTTTTGACAGAGTTTGGCATGCTGGGCTGCTTTGGAAACTCAAGGGAATCCTTCCTTTTACTTATTACCTCATCCTGAAGTCCTTTCTCACTGATAGATCTTTTTGTGCAAGTTTAGGAACCTCTTCCTCCTCCATCTGCCCTGTAAGTGCTGGAGTACCTCAGGGTAGTATTCTTGGACCCCTCCTATATTCCTTCTACACACATGATATCCCTCAACACCCTTCCTCAGTCCTTGCCACCTTCGCAGATGACAAGGCAATCCTATCAGTCCATCAAGA
>KZ652702.1:42710-52729 GCA_001010745.2 Gerris buenoi | reverse complement strand
AAAAAAAAAAAAAAAAAAAAAAAAAAAAAAAAAAAAAAAAAAAAAAAAAAAAAAAAAAAAAAAAAACATTGGAAAAAACTTCTTATGATTTTTTGTGTAAGACAACATTCTAACAAGTTAATAATGAAGTTATTCAATTATAATAAATAAATAGTTTCCATAATAGAATGTATATAATTAAATTTAAACAGAAAAGGAAAAAAGAAAGTTCAAAAAGGAAAGTTTTATTTTGTAAACTATAATTCTCGCAAATTAATACTAAATTAATTAACTCCTAAAATTAACAACTGTTTGATTATTTAATGAGTGATATTAACTCATTTTAAAAAAGGAAAAAATAAATAAACTAGGTTTTAACACAAAGTATTTGTCTTAACTAATAACCGGTTTCGGCTAGTTAATAGCCATCTTCAGAATTATTGAATTGATTTTATTTTTATTTCTTGTAGATATATAAATTTTTTGTTACATTTTGATTTTTGTATACACTCACCGATCAGCCTAGACATTAATTTTTGCTCACCACTAAACTGTTATACTTTCAACTGAGTAATTTCAGTTGAAAGTCATAAGAAAGTCTCGTCAAGTAAACATGCCAGGGAACTGATGAAAAATACCACACAGTAGATTATTTTTGCTCATATTCGACGTAGCCAGCGCCGCTCATCGCTCTACCGCTCTGACGCTCTGACGCACTACCCGCTCTCATCGCAATCGAGGCCTTAGACATTCGATACACAATCAAATGCTATAAATACCTAAAGAGATTTATCGTGTCGCTTATAATGTTTACAATAGTCTAAAGATAGAAAGTATTATAGAAAGTATAGTAAGTATAAGAAAAGATAGAAACTATTCTAGAGGTAAATTGAAATTAATGAGTTATTTTATATAAAATTTGAAGACACATTTAAGAAAAAATTAAGTTTATAAGTGTTCAAAAAGGTACAGAACAATAGAATTTGGCAATATTTTAATTTAATTTCTGTTATACATGCTTATAAAAAAGATGTATTTCTAATGCTTATATGGGTTTGAATATAGAAAATTAAAATTAATGGGAATTTAGCTTGATTATTTTATTACATTTTATTTTTTTATTAAATTTTTTGATGAATTAAAGTTTAAAGGTATAACAATTGCTCGTTTAAATTCTGAATAGCTTTTAAGCTAATCAGAAGTGTTTTAAACTAGATAAAGCACGACACGTTCTGCACCTTGTTGAACACTCCCTAAAAATCTGAATTTTTAAAAAAAAAAAAAAGTTTTTCAAATTTTCAAAATTTAAATTAAAATTTGCATTTAAAATAACTATTTGATAAGGTTTAAAAGATTTTATGAAGCATGAATTTGCAGTTAAGAATTCAAGAGGGTGATAAACATTGGTAAAGATATGTTGTGGCATTTCAAGTGTGTTTCCCTAAAGCTGTTCTCATCCTATCACAGATCTGCTGATAAAGGAAAAGCAACAAAATACATAACGAGAGAAGGTGAAGAGCGACAGCAGAACTCCTTTCAAGGAACAATAGAATGTAAAGAGATGGAACAATAGAACGAAAACATCTGAAACTGCTGTTCCGAACAACGAGCAACGTTCCGATGGAACCTAGATTCAAGTTTAAACCCAATCAAAAAGCTGAAAGGAAAGTGGTGAACAAGAATGGTTGCTTTGCCAAGCAAAGGATATCATCTTAATGTCATTTCTCAGCTCTGCGATAATACTAGACTTAATGATTACAACCGGGAAAGTTGCAATTTTGTTAACAAGAAATTCTGTTTAAATTTTATAGCCTTCCATATCCGAAATATTAATTGTGGTGTTGCGTACTCTCCAAACATTTTGTTTCATTCGTAACCATAAAGCTTTTCTTTTCTTTTTTTTTTTTAATAAGAATTTACTTAAATTTTAATAAAAAAATAATACATATGTGTTAAGTTGTAACACATTGAAAAATACAAGCCCAACAAAAATAAATTAACTTATTTAGATTTTCAGCTAGTATAAATACATTTTCATAAATATCTAGGAAACTATAGAATGTTTTAAAGAAATATTTCTTTTTTGGAATTTTTAGGGGTACCATCCCCAATTTGTAGCTAAACTTCATTCTCGATTTCGTCCCGGAGTATGATTTTTCTAAACATTTTATTTATTTTAAATAGCATTTTAATCAAAATAATCGTTTGGCTACAAGCTATAGACATTTTTTTAAAAACACATTTTGGACTCAAGGGACCTCAAATGATTTCCTATTTCAATGGATTAAAATTCCTCAAAATAGAATTTTCATGACATTGCAATACTTTCTTTTTTTATATACTAAGAATAAGAGAAAGTACAAAATCAAATAAACGTATTATATTCGCGGAAGATATGAATCGTTACATAAGTTATTCATAATCCGAAGAGATATCTCATTATAAGCAAATAAATTTCGTAATACAAAGGAAACCTAACAACCCACAAAATGTCAACTTCCAGAATCCTGATGTTTTTTAAAAGAATTAAAAATATGTAACGAAGAACTAATTGCTCAAATAAATAAAAGAGACAATTTAATAGACAAAAAATAGTGTAGTGCTACCATCTGTAAGTGTATCTGTAATTTTCTCACACTATTTACTTCGTGCTTACTCTTTCACATGGTGAAACAGACAAACAAAATTATGGAAAGGACTTGGTTATCAAAATACGTTAAAAAACACAAAGAGAAGCATATTCAATAATGAAGTCCAGTTAGGCCTACAAACCCTTCGTGTTTTCTCCGAAAAACCAAGCTGTTAATGACGAGTCTACCTGCGTAATTTACACCAAGGTAATTGGATATATCGTAATAGTATCAGATAATATTAGTAATTATACGCGTCAGACTAATAATTATGTACACATACACATGATTATTCAAAGAAAAATGTTTATCTAATTCTAAAAGGGATGAAAACATGTTTTAATATACATATCAATATTCATACATCAATAATAGTTATTTACGCAACAAGGGAGAGAAGTATGTTTTCCGGCTCGAGGTTAAGTTTTCTCCTGAGGCAACGCCGAAGGAGGAAACTTCATTAGCTCCCTTGGCCTTACGGCCGAGGGAGATAACTGTAGTATTAGCTCTCGAGGCTTGCCGAGAGAGATAATCCCGAGAGTAGAAATACTTCGATCCATGTTGCGTATTAAATTTTATCTACGACTAGTGCACCAGGGGTAATAGCTATTAAGTTTGTAAATATAAAAGTTTTACCTACAAATTCACGCAATTAAAACACCTTAAACTGATATTTAGTTACTTGATTTATTAAAATAACAATTCTTATACTAAATATATACGTTTTTAATTTAATTACGTTTAGTTTGTTTTTAATTTAAAGACTTTGAATGATAATCTAAAGTAACCTTCCCGAAAAAAAGTAAACAAAACAGCTAAAAAAACAACATAATACTTAAAATTTACCTAAAAAATACCTTATAAGTTGGTATGACTGTTTTTTTACTCCCAAGGGAGGGAAGTAACACTTCCCTCCCAGCAATGTATTAGCAATGTAAAGTCTACTTACAGTGCAAGTCGTAGATAAATATATTATTATATATTCAATGCCTTTTGAAGGTATACAAAATTTAAGAGTTTTATGTTTGTGTTTATTATAATAGAGATAAATTGGTGTTTTTTTCGATACATTTTAACTCTAATTTACTTGAGGGATTCCTTTTATAAGCTCTGAAACTAAAGCTCTTCTCTATTAAGATGTTGGGGTGCTTACTCTTAAGTAGTTACTTTCCTACCGGGGACAGTTTAAAGCCCATTTAATTTGTGGGGAAGATTCTATCCTTCCAACCAAACCCAGGATGAATCTGGCAGAGCAAAGACAAACTTGAAATCCTTGGATCACACCACAAAATGGTAAAGCAGTAGAAAGCTAGATACACAACCATTTAAATTATGTCAAATTTAAGTTCAATTCTCATATAAAAAGGCTCTACTCAAAAGGCTGAGTCAACATCAACAGAGACGAGGGCTTTCGAACTTTTAACGAAAGAGGATTCGGCTAAGTCTGACTTAGTCTACGGTTCCCTTGGGTAAACTTTAATTCGGAAGGAGTTATTATCATAGTTCACTATGATATATTTAGCTTACCCTTTTATGTCAAGTCACATTCTTGCTTGGGGCACCAGTGCGCAGGCCAAAAGAGTATTTATTATTCAGAAAATAATACTAAGGACAATATTTCATCTTTCTTCTCGCGACCCAGTCAAACCGATTTTCATTCAACATAACATCCTAACGCTCTACTCAATATTAATCCAAGAATCCAGCCTATATGCTGCCAAATTCTAGAGAAATTTATAAAATATAGTGACGCACATAACATGAACACAAGGCACAAAGACTACCTATACCCATTAAAGTGTAGGACAAGTCAAAAGAAATTATCTCTCCGCCACTTTTTCCTATTTCAACAGATTACCTGCCTTGCCAAAAACAATATTCTACCTCAAAAAATTTAAAAATAGTTTAAAGAGACTTCTTGAAATAAAGGTACTACAATGTTCAAGAACATTGCAGGGGGTATAATGAAATATATACATATTTTATTTTTTTATTATTTTTTTTTAATCAATGTTAAAAGTTGATTGCGTCTGTACTCATTAAGTTTATTAGTATATATTTATTTTGATTATTTATATTTATATTATTCATAATACTCAAAGTATTTAAGTTCTGTATTTTTTAATTTTTTGTATTATAATGTGATCTATACTGCATCCTAGCGTATGGTACCGCTTGACAACGGAGCTAATATAAAAAAGTAAAATAAAAATAAATAAGAGGCATTTAACATATTATTATAAAAGTTATTAGAATAATAACAACTAATAATTTAAAACGTATAACGTCCTCAATCATTAGGTAAACATTTTTTGCTAAATTTAAAATTACTTCCAGGTCAACAATCCTTCATTATATGTATACTCGGTTCTTTGAATAATTTGTCGGATAAATTTGACCAGGGGCAGGCAAACAAAAAGGTGGCCACCTACAATTTTAACTCTCCTTTATAGACGCTTTATACGTGATCAAGTACAAGATCAGTCGTTAAACGCCATAAAAAAAGGATTCTGTCCGGTTGCTTGGTCACGACACGCGTTTTAAAGAAGTACCCTAAGGCTTTTGTAGAGCTTCGAAGTAAAATCAAATTATGAAGGAAGATTTCCTAGCAAAGAAAATGAGTTGGGACCAAGTCGATTAAGGTCAATTAGGGTTTCAAACTATGCAGGTTTCATGGATAAACTTCTTTTAAAAACTTTTGATTTATTAGTTGCATAAAAAACTTAACGACCACAAGGAAACAATCCTGTTATTTATCAGTAGCATTTGAGCTAAATTCTTAAGTCAGACTCAGTAATACCTATTTTATTCAGGAAAATATGAATTAACAGGGCCGAATTTCAATGAATTGGTTTATATAAGCCAGGATTTACTCAATATAATTCAAGATTAATATTTGATGAGGCGTTTTGAATTGCATTTTAACTCCTCTTGTAAACCAATTTCACTAAATATATGGAAATTAATTCACCTTAATAGCCATAAGTGTGGATGTGTGTTGTGTGAGTGTTCTTTCCATTATATTCTTCATATATACATATAAACAGAGCTACAGAGAGAGAGAGAGCGGAGGGGGATAGATCCGGGTTGCCAGTACGTGAAATGACAAATAAATATAAATTTTTAAAGAAAAGTCAGTCTTCATAAAATCTCATAGGTAATTAAATGAAGATTTCTAATTCAAATTTTAAGTTTTTGATAGTTCTCATACTACGGAAAGTTTAAATATTAATTTAAATCAAATTATAATCATTATTAACACTGGGAGACAGACAGAGAAAAATAGACTCCAGCGCCGGGAATGAAGATTTATAGTATTAATATTTTTCAACATTTGCCCTGTACCCCAAAAGTACAATACTCTAAAATCATAACAGAGAAAGCTGAAGGAAAATTTAAATATTCAAGAAAAAACCCCTTTATACTATTTTTTGGTACTATTATAATAAAGCAGTGATTGATTTGAAGGTATTGATTTAAGTGCATATAAGTTTTATTGCCTTTTTGGATAAAAACAATAGCTTTTACAAGGGGAATCTAATTTTTAATTGATTTTCCCTACACATTAACTTTCTATTAATTGAAGTTTTTATATAAAAAAAAAACTATACCACAACTTTTAATTCACTCAACGAGACCTTTAAATTGATGCCTTATTTATTAGAATTAGACAAATTTGACTTTTTCTAAATGCTGGAAGGAGGGATTTTGAAATTTGAGTTTTGACATTTAAACACGAAAAAGAAATTTAGAATAGTACCTAAAAAAAATTATAAATAAATTTATTTCTTGAATTATTAAAAATTTGATCCCATTTCCTTTTTTTGTACGATATGTTTCATTACACGTATGTGGGCATGGGCAACCCGATCCCGAGACACCCTCTGTGTGTGAATATATATATTACTAGCCGTTATGCCCGTGGTAACGGGCAGAATAATTCATATGGTTTAGAAAAAGAGCTAAGAGATAATTAGTTATTATTAAAATAGATATTTAAAGAGATATTTACTGTTTAAATAGTAAGATTTATACAATTATAATTAAAATATTTAAATAGATATATTTACTCTTTAAATAATAAGTTTTATGCTCTGATATTTGTTACATTGGAATGGCGCAATGGTAGAGCACTTGGCCCAGATTCTGGAGGTCTTTGGTTCAATTCCAGCTTATGGCGCATAAATTTTTAACGTTATAAATCATTTAGAGGTGCGTCGTCGCCCGTCGCCGTTGCCGTCGCCCGTTGTCGGGACACTACTCGATTATATAAAAGATGTATGCAATTAAAATGAGCACTCATCCACTTCCTTTGGAACCTTACAGCTAATCTAGATTTATAAAGGAAATGAATTAATAAATTATTTTAATTAACGTTATAAAACCTACAGTTTTCACCAAATTGTTAATTAACATATAAATAAACAAAATAATAAGCTAAAGATAGCTTTTGTACCAAGAATTCACTCAAATGTATAATTCAATATTGAGGGGACCTCGAATCAAAAATAAAAAATTAAAATCAACGCAATAAGCCAGTGTTGGAAGAAAGAAGGAAAGAAATATTTGAAGAAAAGAAAAAACATTTATTTCTTTTCTTCCTCGCAAACGGATTTGAAACAATAAAAATACACTTAAATTTTTATCATCTTGTTAACTCTGTCTTGATTTTAAATGAATTGGAAAAACACAGCAGTAAGAAAAGTAACTGTTTAAAAATAAAAGAGCTTTTATTTTATTTATTCTCGTTAAATAATAATTATGCCATGCCAGATTACTATAAACACTACTTTTCTTAATACTTAAATTCATAATAAATCCTTTGTGAAATTTCAGTAAAGAGAAATAAATTATTATTATTCAAATATATTGCAAGTACTTTATGTTCAAGTAATATTAACTAATTAAAACAGTTAAGTAAAACATGATTTTTTTTTATACATTGTTCATCTACATACACATCCTACATGTACTTACATACATCTACATTGTACTGCTATATTCTGTTAATTTATAAATATTATTCGAAAGAAAAGGTTTTTAATTACGATTTTGGTTTCGTGTTTACTAATGTAATAAAAGCCATGTAATCGTTACGAAGAATGGACATTTTTAATGTCTTCAAAGTTAAAAATTCCTAGACAAAATTCAGAAACCACAAAATACTTTTTGTCTTGTGTCTGTCTATCGTTCTGGCGGTTTCTCAGTCACTCTGTCCACAAGCACACGAGGAAAAAAAAGTGGACACAGAAGGTAGAAAACTTATAATATGGAACAAACAATGGGCAAATTATGACCTCCAAATTTTCCAAATCCAAATTTTTATTATAACTGGACAATAAGTTTTTAAGAAATTATGATTAAAAAAAAATTGAGCGACATTAAATTAACGACAAATACATAAATAGACGACTAGTATTACTATTTTATTAAATTTTAACTCGCTAGTTACTTAAATGCTTGTCTTCAACAATCAAGCTAAAGAGATTCTGGTGTGGCTTGTAACGGAGATTTTCTA
Source organism: Gerris buenoi (assembly GCA_001010745.2). NCBI lineage: Eukaryota > Metazoa > Arthropoda > Insecta > Hemiptera > Gerridae > Gerris > Gerris buenoi. The sequence continues at coordinate 44,602 of KZ652702.1, read as the reverse complement.
AGCGAAGTCAGGATATTTATCTCTTTCCTTAAATGGAGATTTATATTGAGATCTTCCTAGGGGTTATACAGTCTAGTCTACCTCGTTACTTCTTTAAGTGTTACCAGAGATTACGGAAGAAAACCAAATGCATTGAAGATGATCGCAACAAAAACAACGCAATGTTAGAATATCGCCGCTATAAAATACCAATTAGATGTGTATAAATACCAATAATGTGTATAAATACCAATAAGCAAATATTTTAATAGGTTCATCTTCAAATCATTAATAAGGTAAATTAAAAGGAAGTAGAACAAACATACATGAATGTAAACAAAAAGTAGATATGAAGATCTCCAATCTTTATAGTAAGGCATATTCCACACCTGCCAACTGTCACCATGTTTTCAACTAAACACAACTTTTGAATAATTGTTGAAGAACTTTACATGTATTATAATGAACCTTCACGTTAATAATGTCTGACTTTACAGTAGGACTAATTCTAGTCCTGCCACACCTGCCTAATTCCTACAATGTTTAAACTAAGGATAACTTTTGACTTATAATTGAACAACTTTAGATTTAATATAATGAACCTACACAATGATCAGAGACCTTCAAATGCCTTTTTGCCATGGCGCCATACTAAAATGCCACATTTTGCCCATTTTTCGGTAAAAAGCCACATTTTGCCAATTTTTGGTAAAATGGCACACTTTTTGCCACATTTTGCCAAATTTCAAATGCATATTTTGCATATTTCGGGCATTATTGCATATTTCCAGCATAAGTGCATGTGCATAGTACATTGTATTGCATATTTTCGCATAAATATTCTACTTTTGTGTTTGAAATTTCCACTAAGGTGCATATTTTATATGATTTTTCGATTCAAACCTATATTATTTAGGTACCAAAACCTTTTAAGGATTAGAAGGCATTCACTGTCTAACGGTGCAAGTAAACCCCCTGTCCTATAAGCTTCTGTTAGGACGGGGTTTACCAGTCCCTATGGTAGGTACCCTGAGCAGGCTTGTTTTCTTGTTTTTCGACTTAATCCCGGACAAAGCTACTGCTGACGATTCATAGAGTGCTGCCCTTATTATAAGATTAAAATGGCTTCGTTACCCAAATGAATGCACAACACGTGCATTAGAGTATTACATTAAGGTCATAGCGGGCTTCGAAGAATCGGCACAAGCAAAGAGTGCCCTTAACAACAGCCAAGTCAGTCAGTAGATTGGCATTTATTAAAGCTAATTTTGGGGTCTTTCCAAATATTATTGAAAAACTGTAGCTCTCCTTGGGGAACTTAAAGAGAGGAGTAAGGGTTGCCGGGTCTTTCGACTCCCGAAATTGAGGCTGTTCTCCACCGTAATCCGGGCTGGACCACTGCGGAGAATGTCACCGTAATCCTGGAATGGGCGGTGTAGTGTAAAGACGAAGGACTTAAAGATGTAGGACTTAATCTACGCCTCACTAATCTCCCCCATGTTTAACTGTTAAATTATAATTGAACTACTCTAGTTTTTTTTTATAATAAACCTAGCAATTAAGAATGTCTAGTCTATAAAATAGGGTTATAATCAACCCATACAGCACACTGATTATCTTAAGCAATTATATCAAAATTAATCTGGAATTATTATAGCTAGGTTGTTTAATTGATAAGAAATCTGCTCTAATAATTATTGGTAGCCTGAGAAAGTGCCAAATTCACTTTGCTAACCCTTTACTACGATTTTACTGGAGATAACTATTATTCAATTTAATATAAGAGTTCAATGAAGTTACTCTGTTACAGAATAAGTTTGCCCATTAGTATAATCCCAACACATTTTTTTTAATTTTAATGTTTCTTAAATAAGTAAATCACTTTTAGAAATTAATTATAATGTATATATATA
>KZ652702.1:27037-42698 GCA_001010745.2 Gerris buenoi | reverse complement strand
TATATATATATATTGACTTTAATATTTGGCGCAATAGAAATAATTTTTATAAAATGAACGCATTATATACAAGTTCATTAAGTCTAAAACCAATGTAATGAAAGCGTATTGCACTTTGCACAAACAAATAATATTCTTGAATTTCTTGATTCAAGTTCTTAAGTCTAGTTACTAGTACGGGTTGAACCACAGGTACTGAAGCACTAATTCAGTATTTTTAGTTTTATATCAAATTAGGATTAATTACTCGTAAATGTTAAAAACTTGTCGGAGCACAATACTAAATAAATAGGCGTTTATTTGGTTATGGTAAGAGCACTAAACTGGAAATTTAGGGGCCCGTGGTTCGAGTTCCAGCGCTGGGGTCTATTTTTTTCTCTCTATCGGCCATTGTTAATAATAATTATTATAACTTGATTCAAATTGATTATAAAAGTAAATATTGAAAAAAAAGAAGAAAAAACTGATAACGTAAGAAATTTAAACAAGTCAATGTTAATCTAGATAAGGAATTTTAAATCCATAAATTCTATACAAAAATTTTCCTTACTTTCAAAAAAAAGGATGGAGGAAAAGGTAAGAAGTGATGGGACTGTGCGAGGAAGCGTCTGGCCGGTCTCCAACGCTCCAAGATATCCCTATCTAAATGCTTTAAGGAGTGCTGATGTAGACGCAGCCTCCGTCCAAATGGGAGGTTTTCCCGACTTATCGAAACCCATTATCAAATAGGTGCTCCTCATTCGAACATATCGCCTCTTTTAACTCCTCCCCCAAAAATAACATTATATAAACATTACCGCAAGGCTAGAAGATGCGACAGAACATTAAAGATCTCTAAAAAGGATCCACTACATTTAACTAATATAAAGAAAATGAAGCCCGAATTTGAAGATACAAACAAAGGAACAATGAAGAACCACTTCCAAGAACACAGAAAACCATTAAATACTCTTTAACAACTATTTATATATTTTTATTTTATTTTAAAAAGCTTTGAACTTTGAATACGCTCAAATTTATAAACGATTGCGGATGCATTATGTTGTCGAGCATCGTTAGATTCTATTGCCTCTGATAGTTACAATCGTAGGATGGTTTATTGAGAAATAAAACGCCCATGTCTTTAACAAAGCAAAAAGTCTTTAAAATTCGAAAGCTAGCTTTTAAACCAATAAAGTTTCCAAGTGGCTATGATCTTTCAGTACAGACAAAGGGTCCAATTTAAAGTTTGGCAAATTAACAAATCGTCCAACCATAAAACAGAATTACCACCCACCATTTCAAGACAGCGACCATTTATAAGTTGTTTTAGCTATAACTTGTGTGATGTGGTGAATGACCAAGTCGAAACAAATACGACAAATATCATTTACAAATAACTGTGATTTCTATAAGAGGGGAAATAGGTAAAAATGCAATCATTAAGGAATCAGAGCGTGCACCATTGGTATATTTGTACACAAACAAATGTACTTAGGACGTCCTCTTCTTTCCTTTCTTTTGTTTAACACCAACAAGACGCATTGCCGAGAAAACTAAATTTAGATCACATATTTTTTTAAGGGTTGATTTTTTTGGGGTTTCACTAAATTTTTCCTGTGCTAGATTTATTATACATAGCACAACCAAAACGTTTTTAATTTTTGTGAGAGATCAGTTTCGTTAACGACAGAAGATACAGACTAACGTAGGAAATTATGAGGTTCATCAGTTGTTGCATATACTGACCCTAAAAAGAAATTATGTTCTATGTATTTAGCGAAGAAGATAAAAATACATTACAAATATAACACATTATAATATTATAATTACAAATAAAAAATAAAAGTATAAAGTGTATTTATAACTTCTCTAGTTCTCTTCATTTACAAATTCCTTCCTAGAAATCAGGATTTCTACCCGAATCTCATTACCATTTATACAGTTCCTCTATTTTACAGTCGACCAGATCTAAACCTCTAAACCACTTCACCTGCGCCACCCTGTTTCCACTATCCACTTAAATCTAGATTTAAATCCCTTAAAAAGTGAGCAAAAAATCCACCGATAAACCTGTAATATTTACATTCCTTATTCAGTTCGAGATAACCAATAAAATTTAAAAAAATGATTGAATTACTTAACTATTTTCTATAAATGCTTCTACAATTTATTATATACAAAACGAAAAATAAGAGCGCAATACTTAATATACTTCATCATTGATTTAAAATCTAATATCAGTACTGTTTTCAGTCCTTTAATGCCAGCAATTGTTTAAATTCTTCTAACTAACCACAATAAAAGAGAGAAAGAATTAAAAAGGGTAAGTATAAATCGAACCAGAGTCAAAAAAAGCAAGTATTTTGACATTCCATCTGAAAGAAACGAAATCTGTCAGAAAAATAAGCAGACAAAGCCCTAGGTTTATCCCGTGACAAAGTGAAAATGTAATAAGCACAATATAGAGGTTTTTTTTAGAACCCCTTAGGGATGTTCCTGTAAGCCCTTCTCCAATTATTTTTTTTTTTATATCATACTACGATGTAGAAAAAAATCGACAGAGGGTGAAGTTAGAGAATAAAAAAAACCCTTAAACTTTTTTTTTGCATGACCTCTTCCCCTTGCATTCTATTTCAATAATCACACCCCTTATTTGAACCTTAAGGGTGATGTAATGAATTTTCCCTCCCTTTCCTTTCCTTCTACGCTTGAGAAGGGGACAATTTTTTTACACATTGTCTACGCAGAAAAGGGAAAACTTCTAGGTTATGCTTGTACATTAAAAACAAAAAAAAACTGAAATAATAATAAAAAAAATATAAAAACCTAAAACATCCTGGAATGAAAAAAGGGGTACGTTATGATACAATAGAAGCTGTTGTAATTATTTTTAATATACAACATATAAGAAGACTACTTAAAAAACATAAGCTAGTGAATGTGCAACATTAACAAGATAATGTGGTTTTCTCATTCTTATTAAAAACAAAAGAAAGATAACGCACAATAAAACAGCACATACTAAAATGGCTATAAGACTTTGTCTTTAAGAAAAGAAATGCAGGCAAGAAAAAAACATAATAATGCTTTACATATTAATTATGATTAAACTATAAGTAGTTAATAAAACTTTCTCTATTTTTAAAAGAAAATCCCCCATTAATCCAGTTAATGTGGTTTCATCTCTCTAAATAAAACAAATGTAGCATAATTCAGAGGAATCGGAGATTTAGAGTGACCATGGTGCTAAAGTCAATTTGTCACACCTCCTCAGCAATCTATGGTTCAAGGCTGAGATTACGGGTTCGATCCCATACCTAGGCACTTTGATTTACATGGCTCACTACTGATTAAACCGTATTCGATTCGTCGGTATGCAAAAACAGATGTTATTATAAAAAGACAAATTTTAACAGTATTATTACTTACTTTATGTCTTTATTCATTCTTGAAATTCACTAAAATGTAAAAATTCATACCTGGAACAAAAAATATATAAATAATTAATAAATCACAAATTAAACTTATTCTTAAAAGGTAAGTATGTATATAAAGCATAAACTCAACACAATTTATCCACTCAATATTATTTCAAAGTATGTAATTTGATATCAGCGCACGGCAGTACGCAAGTACCTGTAAGCATTCAGTATATCTTACTTTCGGTTTTTGAAATTAAAAACAGATTAAGCTACGCTGTAGATTAGTAGATATACTGTAAATAATTGAGCCCTTAATAATAAGCCTTTTCAAAAGGAGAAAGCTTTCGAAGTTTTAATTTTGTTATTAACCCACTGACTGACTGACTCATCATATAAACTATACGTGGCTTCTAGAATAGCTAGAAACTTAAAATTTGTCACTCACGTAGCTATAGCTCATAAAAATAAGCAATAAAAATAATGTAAGCAGTGTTTCTCTTGAAAGTAGGAGCGAAGTGAAGTTATGGACAGAAGAAAGAGAAAACTTGGTTGCTATCTAGATATCACTACTTTGATAGGCTGACTTTTTTAGAAGGGGGTCTGGAACTTTGCCCTTTTTTCACCATAACTTTTTGTTGGGCAAAAGATGTTCTTGAACATGAATCAATCTTTAATTTTGTTGACAGATCTGAAATCTAATTATAAAAGTAAACATTATTTAACGACAGGTTCAATAAGATAAACAGTTTTAAGTTATCGTCGCTTAATAAAAAGAGGTTTTTGATAAGTTCTGTTTTACAGCCAGAGAATCTGAATCAAGATCAATCAGAATTTAATTTCAAAACATTTCGGCAGAACGGACATAAATGAAGAAACTGAGATGTTTCATTTTCCCCACAGCTAGAATCTGATTCAATTTAGATAAGTGGAGTTCCAGTCAGCGATTCTGCTTTATATAATTTCCCAAAAATTTATCGCGTTTTTCTTCTTCTGATAAAATCTTCTATAAATATATACTCTACACAAAGTTTTTGTAACAAAGTTCCTTATGGCATGTTACAGCGTCTGGAGCCCGGCAGTCAATCCGAAAAACCAAGCGTCACGAAATTGATCGATGATGACGATAACTTGAGTAACCGATTTAGTTGAAATTTGGTAAACGTGTTTATTTTACTTCCTCAATGCTCGCGTAAACGTAAGCTTCAAGTGTAAAATTGAATATTTAGGACGGGAAAAAATTCAAACTTCATCTATTCAATGAGACAAATAACTTTTTTAAATAGCTTTTTTTAGTACAATAACGTCGACACTGCTATGATAAAGATCGCTAAAAACATTAAAACGGACCTAAACCATTAAAATAGAGAAAACCACGTTTTACCGATATCTTACGTTCTAACTTAATGTTTTTTTAAATACTTCAAACACATCGTCTAAAGTAAAATTGAAATAGGCAAAATAAAATTTCAACCTGATGCAAGCAGAAGTTTTTTTCTAACTCTACCCTATATAAGTAGTTATTAGCATAGCATACTTAGCAGTGTGATTTAATAATTCATATTTAATGAAAATTCTAATTTCAATTTTTAAGTTTTTTGGTAGTTTTCTTACTACCGAAAGATTAAATTTTAAATAATTCAAATTACAATTATCAATGACTACGGGAGACACACAGAGAAAAATAGACCCCCGCACCGGGACCCCGTGCGGGGGTTTATTTTTCTCTGTATGTCTCCCGTAGTTATTGATAATTGTAATTTGAATTATTGAAAATTCTAAGGAACATCGTTCCTAACAGGTTTCCTGCGACACCACACGTATTTCTATATACCTACTTTAGGTTTTTAATAAACCCAGCAATACAATGAATTTATCGCTCAACAAAATGTTTTTTCCTCTTATCATTTTTGTAAAATTAGTTTATAAATGGCAAAAAGACCATCGACAAATTCTCCGTTTTTGCAATTGCCTTCGACTTTATACTTATTCTACTAAAACAACTACTTAGGAGTTAAAAAAATGGTCATATGAGAGAATCTAAAACAAGATTTGAGAGATTATTGGTGTTTGGCATAACAGAATATTTACAATGAAACCGAAGATGTGAAATTTGAGGAGTGTCAGTAAAATTCTGATTGATTAACATTTGATTCGAATTCTATTCGAGTGAATCAATCATAAGTGGCAAATCATATCAAATGTTGAAGTTGATTAGTTTTTTAGGCACCTCCTGAAAAAAACCTTTTTCTTTATTCAAATATTTACTGAAAGCTATAGTACAAATTCCTCCCTAGCAAATAAATTTTGTTTAAGACGAATATTTTTTTTGGTACATATAGACAGCAAATCAGACAAAAAAAAACTTATTTGAAAGAGCTACCCGGAAACTAGGTAACACCTAACTCAGAAGTAAATTGATATCCCCCAGACGAAAATATTCCAATTTATAAAAACCACAAATAAACAGAAATTATAAAAAATAAAACTTTTAAAAATATTTGTCGTCAATTCCAAAAAAATGGGCGAGTTTTCAAGTGAAATTAATATGCACTGGCGTCTTTCTAAAAATGGAGAAATATGAGAAGCAATTTCAAACTCCCTGACCGCAATCGTTGTAAGTAAACTAAATTGCATTTTTACATTACCTGTATTCCCTTTCAAATTAAATACACCTTCTAGACATTGAGTCATCAAATAGGAATAAAATTCAGTGAAATGCATAATTTTAATATAAAATATATAAATTATATAAAATGAAGTTTCTTTTTTAACATTTGCTTCAAGATTAAAGTAATAAGAAATATAAACTTTTTAACGATTACTACAATTGTTCAAACTTTAACAGCATAAAAGTAATTCTTGTTAAATAACAAAGATTCCAATTTGACAAAATTATGATACCAAGTATACGGAAGCATTGAGGTTCTAAATAAAACTACTTTCCTTACGTCTCCAAGTTCAAAACTTCCTTACTCCTAAAATGTTTCTAGGCTACAAGGAATATTTTTGATCCCGTGTGTGTCAATCAGTTTAGATTTTGGCATCCGGTTATATTTTGAAAAATGATGATCAATTATCGATTTAAGGATGGTCCCTATTCAGACAATGGTCCATCTCAACACACTTTTTGCTTGTATTTATTAACATATATTTGTAAAACCAAACACCTGATTTCATGCGCACAACTATTTTGTTTTTAGTAAAGATTTTTTTAGTAAAACATTTTTTAATCATCTGATTATATTTTATTTCATTCTCATGTGACCTGTAACCATTCATCCTAAAATAAGATGCTAGGAAGCCATGTGCTACGCTCAAGCCTAGCACATTGCTTCTAATAAGAAGATTTCTTTATTACGTGCTTTTATTTTATTGGCTTTGTTTTATGTCTCAAAATCTTTTACCTAAATCTGGCCCATTTCACAATTACCTATAGAAAAAAACTTGCGCAAATCGTAAATTTCTGATGAAAATATAAGTAGGTAGACATAAGTTTTATAAAATTACAAAATCTATAAAAGATTGTTATATTTTTTATTTATTTGATTTACTTCTTATTATTTTTGAAAATTTCATTTTAAACATCAAACGATTTCTACTTTTTATAACTTCCTAGTAATCTCACCACCAAGCTAAAAAAAAAACTTGGTCTTTGATCAAGAAGATTTGTCTTTCGCATATAATTTAGCTTTTAATCTTAGTTTCACGTGTAATATTTACAATGCATGTTTGTATTTATGGAAACTATGTTTCAGTTGAATCGTTTAATTTTTACTTATTTATTGGAACAACTTGATAAAACTTACTAAATATAGTAACTTTTAAAAAACAATACTCTCTTGAACACTTGAAAAAGTACTAGGACTCTTAAAGGTGGAAAAAAGTAAATGCGGATCCATGAAATGATAATACTGAACGCAGGGAAAGTACAATCATCCCCCATAAAGTAGTTTTGCCTTGGTAATACGAGAGCTTTTTTTCAAAAAATCAAGGGCACTTGCCACTTGCCATCCAAAGAGGCGCCCCTTTTTTTCTTAAGCAAGACACGTGTCCATTGTAGTTATCACTGGAACCAACCGCCTGCACTTGGTAGATTATTTCTATGGCCCTAATACTGAGTCGAGTCCATAAGCGTTGGGGAACTAGCTTTTACGATGAATCTTGTGAAAAGTTGAACTGAATCAAAGTTCATCGTCCAAGTTTCTATTGCTAAAACTTATTTCAGGAAAGTCTTCCAAAAAGATCAGATTTTTTATATTTTAACAAAAAGACAATTAGACTATTTTTTTAAATTAATAAAATATACACTTCAAAAAAAAAAAAAAAAAATGATCTGCCAATTATTATGGCATATTGCTTCCTCGGATACTATCACGTGATTGATGATTTTATACTTTTACAACTAAATATTCTCTAATTTATTTAACTGTTTCCCTTTTTTTTTAAATCCCTCATCATTAAAGTAACAATTCACGCAAAAGTTAAACAGCGAGAAAGTTGAAATTAATCTTGGGCTATCTTCGGGCCACTTTCGACAAACCATCCAAATTTCATATAAATTAAATTAGTACTTTAGAAAATTTTCGTATGAAATAATGTATGTTTATGCGCAGGTTGAAGAGAAAATAAAGAGCAGAGTTGGTTGAAACTTATATGGGACCAACAATGACATACAGTCCACATTAAATAAAAATCGGAGGAGTAGTGTTTAATTCATGTATGATGGTTAGCATTTTAGCAAAACTTGGATACTACTTGGACAGACTTTAAAAAATAGATAACTTTTTTGACTAAATTTTAACGCTCTCTTTTTGTGAAATAAATGTATTTTAGTTTTTACAAACATAGCAGCTATCACTAATTAGTAAAATAGACGGAAGTCCGGAAATTTGTAGATGAATTAGCATACCCGTTATGAATTTTTTTTATGAATTATCTTATTAGACGGATGGGTCGAAAATTAAGACATGTTAAGAGTTTTTCTTAAATATATTTTTGTGTTACTTCTCACCTTAAAATACTCATAATTACTTAACTCATTATATTTATAACAAGGTGCTCTTAAACTCTACGTTTACTATTCAATAGAAAAAATACTAAAAGAGTTGATTAAATTCCTAATTTAATTAATAACTTAATTAGAATTCGACAGATTTAAGTAAAGTTTCTTTATCTTTGTATTTTGCAGTCCTCCACCAACACGGTTTCCTTAGATTAATTTATAAAAAACAAAATTCTATGTAAGGAATAAAATGTTCAAAACAATTCATCATATATTCATATTCATCAAACGCATTCATCATATTGCCATATTATTTAATATTTATTTTTGTTTGTAGTCTAATTTAAGAAAATTAATCAAGTATTTTTCATAATCAAAGAAATTATCGTCAATAGAATAAATAGATTAGACAAAAAAGCCACATTATGAAATATAAAAGAAGTGCATCAAGAGTAAACTGGTACTAAATACTCGGTGTGCAGTGTGCATGTGGAGTTGATATTAATAGTACGAGTATAATAAGAACCAACGTCTCTCCGCAACATTTAATTTAATTTACCGAGCCAGAAAAAGCCTTCAGTGCCGGGAAAAAGAAATAAGAACCCAGCCAAGGAGTCACAAGAGGTACAACATTTTGAACCGATCTAGCGTTCGTTTTGTGTATTCAGCAAACCCACATATATGTATTTTGTTTTTAATTATATGGATACCAGTTTCAAAATATATTTTAATTGTATATAGTACATATTAAAAAAAGGTCGCAGAACGTAAAAATATCTAAAATCTCAAAAAATTAATTTTTATTCCAAAAGATAAAAAAAACACTAAGAGTTAATCTCAAAGTCATAAATATAGATTTTAATTATTTTTTCCTCTGAATCTACTCATACTAACTGAGCCAATTTGTTCAAGGCACGTAGCATAGTAAAGGGATTCATAAATATATATATTTTAATTTAAATCTCCGGGATAAAGCATCCATGCATTTAATATTAAGGATATTCTTTTTTTCTCCCTATGTTTTTCTTGTTCCTTATCTAGATAATGTAAACTGATAACAAAAGAGAAGAAAATCGTTTCAGCCACTCGTTGTGGGAATATTCTTCGAGACAAGTAGATAAGATTTGCAGAAAAGGAGGAATTCGAAAAGAGAAAAGGCTAAAAGAGGTTCCATTGTTTAGTTTACCTTAAGGCATGCTATCCATGAACACCCAGAGGAAACTTATTGTTTCCAATCCCATTTAAAAGAAATCTGTTTCGAATAAGAAAATGAAAATGGGGGACGAAAAAACAATTGTAGAAAAAAAATTAACATTAAAAAAAAGGATAAGAGGATACTATACTACTATATTTTCCTCGTTTCTTTTAATTCTCATCTCAGTAGAGAAACAGAATATTAATAAATGAATGGGGAAAAGGAAGAAATAATGAATTAAACAATATCATTCTTCGAAAGTACTGCACAGTAAATTGAATATTTTTCTTTCTGCTTCATTATTTTTAATTTTCATATATATTTTTTTTTTTTTTTTTACAATATTAAAATTTGTTCTATTAAATGCAAGCAAATAAGTTGTAATTAAAGAGGAATCTTAAGCAGATTAATTAAAATGGAAAAAAAAACAATCAGATAACGACTTTCAGTCCTACGTAGAATGGAGTAATCATATTAAAGCATTTATTGATTTGATGAATTAATACATTGTATTAATAGAGTCAGTTGCTAGAGCTGTCATACTCAGCCTCTGGCTGTTCCTATGTTTGATTTTTTTATTGACAACTTTACTTTTTAGTAAAGAATTAACTAACATTTTTTAACTTTTTATTATGATAGGACAGCAGGCTACTCAACAAGGTTTGAGAATATCCCAAATATAGGGATGAAATATCACCTTTATTAAAAAAAGCGTTTTATTACCCCTACAGGCACCTTTAAAAAAAGATATATAAAAAAAAGATAACTAAAAGAGTTGATTAAATTCCTAATTTAATTAATAACTTAATTAGAATTCGACAGATTTAAGTAAAGTTTCTTTATCTTTGTATTTTGCAGTCCTCCACCAACACGGTTTCCTTAGATTAATTTATAAAAAACAAAATTCTATGTAAGGAATAAAATGTTCAAAACAATTCATCATATATTCATATTCATCAAACGCATTCATCATATTGCCATATTATTTAATATTTATTTTTGTTTGTAGTCTAATTTAAGAAAATTAATCAAGTATTTTTCATAATCAAAGAAATTATCGTCAATAGAATAAATAGATTAGACAAAAAAGCCACATTATGAAATATAAAAGAAGTGCATCAAGAGTAAACTGGTACTAAATACTCGGTGTGCAGTGTGCATGTGGAGTTGATATTAATAGTACGAGTATAATAAGAACCAACGTCTCTCCGCAACATTTAATTTAATTTACCGAGCCAGAAAAAGCCTTCAGTGCCGGGAAAAAGAAATAAGAACCCAGCCAAGGAGTCACAAGAGGTACAACATTTTGAACCGATCTAGCGTTCGTTTTGTGTATTCAGCAAACCCACATATATGTATTTTGTTTTTAATTATATGGATACCAGTTTCAAAATATATTTTAATTGTATATAGTACATATTAAAAAAAGGTCGCAGAACGTAAAAATATCTAAAATCTCAAAAAATTAATTTTTATTCCAAAAGATAAAAAAAACACTAAGAGTTAATCTCAAAGTCATAAATATAGATTTTAATTATTTTTTCCTCTGAATCTACTCATACTAACTGAGCCAATTTGTTCAAGGCACGTAGCATAGTAAAGGGATTCATAAATATATATATTTTAATTTAAATCTCCGGGATAAAGCATCCATGCATTTAATATTAAGGATATTCTTTTTTTCTCCCTATGTTTTTCTTGTTCCTTATCTAGATAATGTAAACTGATAACAAAAGAGAAGAAAATCGTTTCAGCCACTCGTTGTGGGAATATTCTTCGAGACAAGTAGATAAGATTTGCAGAAAAGGAGGAATTCGAAAAGAGAAAAGGCTAAAAGAGGTTCCATTGTTTAGTTTACCTTAAGGCATGCTATCCATGAACACCCAGAGGAAACTTATTGTTTCCAATCCCATTTAAAAGAAATCTGTTTCGAATAAGAAAATGAAAATGGGGGACGAAAAAACAATTGTAGAAAAAAANTTGGGGTAATAGGTGTGCGATGAAACTTAAAAAGCAAAGAAATATGACGCCATTTTGTTTTTTTATTATTATTATTTTGGGTTCTATATATATACATATATATATGTATGCATATAATTGTATTAATTTTTAATGTAGGGTCAAAAAGAAGAGAGCGAAACTTAATATTTCCTTTCCTAGAAGTGGGCTAAAGGAAGAGGCTGTCTACATCATAAAAATTTTTGAGCAAGAGAGTGAAACTTTGGACTTTCATACCTTGAAATGCATGGCTGAATAGATCAAGTGCGTTGAAGCATTTGCAATCTTCAGTAGTGGGTGCTAAGCCATAGACTTCCATGTTTTGAATTAAAAAATCAATAAGGAACCAGAGGTGATTCCGCAAGAACAAATTTTTGTTTGTGACTCTAAAAATGATTCTTACTTCAAGAGAATAACTTGATAGGATACATAGGGCTTATCATAAAGAAAATCTTAGGAGGGAAGAAATTAGGAGAATGATAAAAATATTGTCTGTCAACAGAGTGACATCCTACTAGGAGGTAAAAAGTTGTGGTAACATAGTTTTACTTATATAAAACACAAAATTATTCTTAATTTAATGAGAACAGTAAGTTTCCAAGCGCGAACGACTAACAAAAGAATTGATAGATCAAACTGACCACGAAAATCCTTTTATTCACAGTACCCAGTATAGAGGAATGCAAATAATAATCTTTAATACATAAAAGGACAAATCTCTGTACAAAGGTGCCATAGTCCAAATCTAAACCGTGACGTCGATATGCCCCAATGCAGGGGATGGTGAGAGAAAATAACCTGGTAAATAAACTAAATATGGTAAAATAACCTGGTCTTATTTTCAATTTTTTATTTTTTTATTTTTTTATTTTTTTTCAAAATTGGGGTAATAGATGTGCGTAAAACTTACAAAGCAATGAAATATGACGCCATTTTGTTTTTTTATTATTATTATTTTGGTTTCTGTATTCTTAACCTTAGTTGTTTCTATGTGCAAAATTTGGGGATGATTGAATGACGGGAAGTGGTTCAAAATTGGGGTAATAGGTGTGCGATGAAACTTACAAAGCAAAGTAATATAAGACCAGTAAAAATGAGCCCAAGATTGAAGGGGGGTTTCTTCTTGATCACCATGGGAGCTCGGTCCTTGGTTCTAATAGTAATAACAAAAAGAACACATGCAAAAAACAAGTGTATCCAATCACCATAAAAAAGTTGTAAAACTCTATACGACGGCAAGACACCAAGATAAAGCAGGAATAAAAGATCAAATCATATTTCGATGTCAGAAATTATTATAAATAAAAAAAAGCAAATAATAATTAATCGACGGAAGAAATATGAAGAGATATATACTAATTATAGAAACTATACTATCAAATTTATACATGGATTATAATTTATGATGCATCCAAATCATTAAAAGAATACTTTATCAGCGAATTTCCATAGTTTAATTGAACTATCTCGAAGATATAGATAACATGAACTGTATGGCATACGATAGAAATGAATGAAGGCATGATAAACTAATGACTTCCTTCTAGATACGAGAGTTTAGTTATGATTTTAAACCAGGATTCTAGTTTTTTTAAATAATTTTACACATGTTATAATATTATTATTATTATTTATTTTTATTTTTTTTAATTATAATTATTTATAGTACACTTATCTTTTCCCGACTTGAACATTGAAGTTTTTCTTCAATGTAGTTATATCTATTTCTATGGAAAATAATTGGTAAATCGCGGTGAAATCAATTAATTATCTTAGTTATTTCATTATTATTTTCTTAAAAATTTTAACTTTAATGTCGAAAAATGTAGTTACTCAATTACAGTAATTACATGATTTGGTACTTGTAGTAACATACAACCAATAATAGAATTTATCAAAATTATTCAAAATCGCTTCATTGCTCAATTCAGTGTGAAAAAAAAATTAAATACCAGATGTCTTTTCTCTTGAAAAAATGGATTTTTTTTAGTACTTTTAACTGTAATCTTACTCTAAAAACTTCAATATCCTACCTAACAAACCCGAGAACTCTGCGTATGCAGCAAGTGCTTCTCGCTTTCATACCCTTGTAAGGAAGAATCCTTGCGATTTCGTAAGAATTTAAGTGCTTTCTTGTGATGCAATCGGGCAAAACACATCCAGCATCTTAAGATACACCAACAATAAATTATAAAGCTAATTACACAAAAGCAACAATGAACTAATCGAAAATAGCTTACCTGTTACTTATGTTCATACACTACCGATCGACATTTCGATTTTTAAAACATCATCCAGAAATGTTAAGAAATTTAATCTTTTTAAACATTTATGGTTTAACCTTTGAAGAGTTTCTAGTTTCTAATATATCCACAAGAAATCCAAATCAATAATAAAGTTCACTCAACAAATAACTTTATCAATAAATTACAACTTCTAAGATGAAATATCTACAGTCGTACTAACTTATTTCATATTCTTCATCTAATTTCC
Organism: Gerris buenoi; assembly: GCA_001010745.2. Lineage (NCBI taxonomy): Eukaryota > Metazoa > Arthropoda > Insecta > Hemiptera > Gerridae > Gerris > Gerris buenoi. Next base: position 28,606 of record KZ652702.1, on the reverse strand, counting down.
TCCAAATGATTAAAACATGTCCCAACTTTACACATTTTAAACCAAAGAATTGCTCAGGGGAAACATAACTCTTTTATAGGACCATTCTCCCTAATATGAACGTAGCTTAATAATTCATAATAATAGATATTAGACATCTCTGTAACATAACTCTCACACTTAAAAACTACGGTCCCTGTTTATTATCTACATGCACACATTTTCATAAAATTTTAAAGAAGGCTAATTCCAACACACCAAATTCATCTTGGAGGTTATAATTATTAAAATAATTTTAACATTTAGGATTAAAAAGATTAGTATAATCTAACAACATAAAATAAATTATACATTATTATAAAGCTAAGGTTCTAAGGAAGGTTCGTCGTGATTAGATAGACCATAATTAAATAAAAATTTAATATTCGAAAAGATCTAAATACATCACCAATACCATAAACACTAAAAAAGGAACTAATAAACTTAATCAAATTAAACCAAATATAGTCACTAAAATAATTCTTAAAACATGTATCTGGGTATTAATAAATAAACAAATTCGATTATGGCATATTAAACTAAAAAAAAACTCACTTTCTAGTAGTAAAACGATTTTTGTTACAATAATAAAATATATAATAATAAAACCAACTTAATTTTTACTGCAAATATGATCGAAGTATGTATGTAAATTAAAGGCAAAAATAAAAGAAGCGAATGTACTTTCTCATACATATTTATTAAAATTACAGCTTGATTTTTTGCTTACTTATATCTTTTTTTCGAAAAATGGATTAAACTAAAAAAGCAAGATATAAAACCTTTGAAGTATAATTTTAACTAGATAAAATTATAATATATATATATTTTTAATTAAAACTAAGCATATATAATTAGGTATGAGGGCACTTGAGGCCATCCCCTCTCTCCTGACCCCCTAGCAATATATATGATTATTTTTATAAAATATCTATGTATAAGCACAATATATGCACACATATACATTAAGAATACAATCTAAAGAAGGGTAATTAAGTACGAGTAATAATAATGGTCCATAATGCAACAGTCTGTGAAAGGCTTAGGCCTGCCAAAAGGGCTATAAAACTACACAATATATAATATGTTATACATATATATAAGTCAAATTCCATTGAAATCGGCCCATTAGGGCTCATTCACACTGGGATTCCGGAATGCGATTCACGAATCGGCGATTCTCATGATACATTGCGGCTTATGGCTCCATTCAGACTAGGATTCCGGTATGCGATTCGTATGAGATTCTCAAATCGAGAATTCCGTCCCCGTGAGCCGCCTCGATTCTTTTTAGAATTCTTCCGGGAAAAATTCTTAAAAGCGGCTCATGATACATTGCGCTATATGGGCCCATTCAGACTAGGCGATTCCGAATCGCATTCTTTTTCTATCCTCTTGCTATTTATTACTTTAAATAAAATATTTTAATTATAAATATATGTATGTATAATAATTACTGCAATATTATTAATTATAATATTTTGTTATAAATAATTTTATTTGCGTATTATAAAATATTTTAATTATATAAATATACTAATTGGATACCCG
>KZ652702.1:9446-21417 GCA_001010745.2 Gerris buenoi | reverse complement strand
ATATATATATCCATAAAGTTTTAGATTAATTTCTTTTTTAAAATAAGAAAAAAAATTATGAGTTTCATTTTGTAAAATGAAAAAGAAACTGATAAAAGGCTTTACAAAGCCAGGATGTAATGAAGGAAAGTAAAGATACCACGGCCAACTTAATACCAGACCCAAAAAAGGGCCAAGTATCAGAAAAACTTTTCTTGTTACAACTGAAGGCAATGGGCCGGCTTTTACAGCGCGCTTTTGCCTCAAGATTGAACTAGTTTTCTGACCGTCTGTGGTTACAGACTATTAAAGAAGGAAATAGGAAAACCAACTGAATACTCAGATATTTAGAAAGGGAAAACTTGGATTCTATTTTCTTTGCAGTCATTCTTTCCTTTAACAAAATATTTACAAGAATATATACTTTAAAAGAAACCTAATGAAATTAGGTTTCTCTAAAATCTAAACCAAATTAAATTGATTAATTTTTGTGAGATGCATATTCTTTAGGAAAATCAGTATTTCTGCGAGTTCATATATATAAATATATGTAGGCATTGCATTGAAGAGGTCTGCATTTACTATACTATTTTAAGAAAAAATTCACGAATTTTTAGAGACTGGTTGGAAATGGTATCATCCCCAACAGAGGTCTTAAAAAATGTCAACTACATCTCAGACTGACATTGATTTTTTTTGAACATCACTATAATATTTCATCTAAATCAATTTAGTACAGATCCTATCGCCTGCACAGACTACAAACAAAAATGTGTTTATAACTTTCATAACGTATAATTTAAAGAAATCTAAAAATAACATGTTTTCGTCAGTACAATAATTGTAATGACGAAAATCCAAAATTTTTATATCCAAAAATCCAGTTTCTTATATTTACATAGTCTCTGGACTCTGGATATGCTACATACATAAGAAAGTAGAAAGTGTATTACATGAGTAAGTCTTGTAAATTAGTGATGCAAATATACAATTTATTAAATGTAAAATATATAAAAATTAATTTTATAATAACGTGAAGAAAAAGCTAGTTACTGCACCTGAATTGCCTTGACCGTAATTTATATGCCTGGCTTATAAGAGAAATGTAAATAATATCTGCAGGAGAGAAATAATTATATGTATATTTATTAAAAGAAAGTCTAAATTAATAAATATATTAAGAGCTAGCAAAGCAATTAGGTGTAGTTTACATCCCTGCTAAAGCATTCATGATAATTATTACACAACGAAGGAATGAAGAATTCATCAAATCATAAAAATAAATAAATTGATTATTATCTTACTATCGTGATACATTTTTATATTTATTATATATAATTTTGTTTTTGGTACTACTCCCGGCAATAATATTATATTAGTAAAATTATGTTCTTCTGCATTAACTTATGTTATCATCACTTTATATGTCATCATTGTACACAACATGTTCATTTTTTTGAAAAACAAAAAATAAAATAAATTTTGTCTTAAAATATTTTCACGGGTTTTTGGTAATTATTTACAGGAAATTTCATAGATAAATATTAACAAAGGGGAGCTTATATGAATATTTTGTTCCTTTTTCAAGACTCAACTATACAGATCTCAGTTTTATATTTTACAATCTGATACTTTAAATTCAATTTACCTATACGAAGATTCTGCATTAGTGAGGGTTACGTATAAGCGAAATTCTTCTGAGGGAACAGTTTGTATTATGTTTCTTTAATTTAATTTAAAATTTGAAGTACATTTTTAAAAGAGGCCATTTGATTATTAAAGGCCAGAGAGAAGATGTAGCCGGATAATATAAATATTAAGGAAGGCCTCATCAGAATACTTAATAAAAGAATAGTAATTCCTCACCCTCCCCCTGTAGATCATTTGAAACTGAATTTCAGTGTACATTAAAAAGTAATGACATCTACCCTCGCCCATCTTATCCCAACATTCACTCCCGAAAAAAAAAATTAGAAGCAGAGAGAGGCTCAAAACGTAAATCAAATTTATAGCCGCGTCCCTAAACCCAACTCCCCTCGAGCCAAGAGATAAGATGTACTGTAAGGAACTTCGGGATACTTCCTTTTTTTCTAAGACCCCCCCGGCCCCGGGGGACTGGCATTTGCTACTTTTGCTTTATGACGCGACATCCCGACGGCTTAAGTGAAAATTACGGGGGAAAAAACTAAAAAATAAAACGAAATATGACTGTAAAAGTGAACTTAGTAGAAATGATATTTTCTTGAGTCGTGAAAATTTACAGTATAATACTTTGTCTGTATTTCTTTTTAATTCTTAAATTTTCAGTAGAAGATCTTTATTTAATATTCAAAAAATAAGAACTTTTTTTTAATTAAAACCTAAAATTAAGAAAAGCATGACATAAAATCAATAAAAGTTGGAAGAAACTTAACCNCCCCCCCCATCCCCTATTAAAATGATGGGACCGATTATTATCTCACAAGGTCAATAGAGATATGAGATCATTTATTAATCTAAATAAGATGAAGTTCTACATATTCCGGTGGTGACCACTTGTCAAAGTGTGCACGTCCCGACGTTTCACTCTTAATGTTAGAGGCATTTTCAGGGGTGTTCATGGTGTCCTTAGTTCAAGACAGGTGTGAACTCACAGTGACAAGTGTGACAGAATGAACAACCCTTAAGATGCTTCTAGCATTGGAAGCGAAACGGCGGGACGTACACCCTTCGAGATGGCTGTCACCACTGGAAGACTTAGAACTTCATTATAATTGTAGCAATTACAATTATAATGAAGTTCCGCGGTGGAAGCCTACGAACCCTAATAAAATAGAAAAAGAGAGAAAAAAAGAGTAGAATCATAATACGATATATACTCGTGTTTAGAAAGTCTCGATTTATAAGACGTATACAACCAATAAATATTTGGTAATAAATAGTTCGTATATGTATTTTGAAGACATTGAAAAATGTTAAAATCGAGCAATACACTCGATCAGTTATATTAGTTACTTTTAATTTTTCTTTTCGTTTCTAATAACCAGAGACCTTCAAATGCCTTTTTGTCATGGCGCCATACTAAAATGCCACATTTTGCCCATTTTTCGGTAAAAAGCCACATTTTGCCAATTTTTGGTAAAATGCCACACTTTTTGCCACATTTTGCCAAATTTCAAATGCATATTTTGCATATTTCGGGCATTATTGCATATTTACAGCATAAGTGCATGTGCATAGTACATTGTATTGCATATTTTCGCATAAATATTCTACTTTTGTGTTTGAAATTTCCACTAAGGTGCATATTTTATATGATTTTTCGATTCAAACCTATATTATTTAGGTACCAAAACCTTTTAAGGATTAGAAGGCATTCACTGTCTAACGCTGCAAGTAAACCCCCTGTCCTATAAGCTTCTGTTAGGACGGGGTTTACCAGTCCCTATGGAAGGTACCCTGAGCAGGCTTGTTTTCTTGTTTTTCGACTTAATCCCGAACAAAGCTACTGCTGACGATTCATAGAGTGCTGCCCTTATTATAAGATTAAAATGGCTTCGTTACCCAAATGAATGCACAACACGTGCATTAGAGTATTACATTAAGGTCATAGCGGGCTTCGAAGAATCGGCACAAGCAAAGAGTGCCCTTAACAACAGCCAAGTCAGTCAGTAGATTGGCATTTATTAAAGCTAATTTTGGGGTCTTTCCAAATATTATTGAAAAACTGTAGATCTCCTTGGGGAACTTAAAGAGAGGAGTAAGGGTTGCCGGGTCTTTCGACTCCCGAAATTGAGGCTGTTCTCCACCGTAATCCGGGCTGGACCACTGCGGAGAATGTCACCGTAATCCCGGAAGGGGCGGTGTAGTGTAAAGACGAAATAGCAAATCTGACCCCAGCTGACGTCGCTGCCCTAAAATATGTTTCAGTAGTGTCTTGCGACGTGGAGACAACGTTTTCACATTTAAAAATGGTTCTTTCCGAACTCTACTTATCACTAGTCAATGTGGGTCATTGTAAATACCTGTAAATTGTAATAAAGTTGTTAATATGACTCAAGTTGCACGATTGTATCTCCCTTTTACTATGGAAAGGGGGGGGGGGGGGGAAAGTTGAAAAAAAAATGCCACATTAGCTAAAATAAATGCCACATTTGGCCAAAATAAGTGCCATATTGCCACACTTTATAGTGCCACATTGGCTAAAATAAATGCCACATTTGGCCAAAATAAGTGCCATATTGCCACACTTTATAGTGCCACATTTCGTAAAAATAAATGCTACATTTTGAAGGTCTCTGCTAATAACACATCATCAAGTGAATAATGTGACAGGTTTTTATGTATTAATTGAATAATTAAAAATTTTATAAGTGAAATTTGCTAATCCAATTTATGTCCTATTCACAAAAAATTAAAACGTGATAATCTACAACCAACAAAAACTAAAAAAATAGACAAATCAATTATTTAGATTTGCATATATTTAATATCTGTTGTTTTTATGTATTGCATCGCCTACAAACCAAATGACCTTGATTGTAATAAAAGAATTAGAAAATATATTTCATAATTTACTCTTTGGTTTTTAATCTGTTTTAGAATGTGTGTTTACCTAAAAAAAACTATATTTAAAAACATATTTTATTTTTCTTGGTCTTTTTACATTAAAAAAAAAAAATAAAAATAAAGAAAAATTATTTTTCTCCAAATTTATTTGGAATTAAAAATGTTTAGATATATTATGTATATACATTTTTTATTTTTTTTATTTTTTTTATAATTAAGGAAGTGTGTTTTCATTGGCACCTAATTAATCTTTAAATTCAAACCGGAGAAACATATAAAAAATGAGTCAATAAATATTAACTGTCCGACAGATAGAGATTGACAAGATGAGAACAGCTTTAGGGAAACCCGTTAAAATAAAGTTACTTAATGAAGATGGGCAGCACGGAAATTATATAGACTTCAAAAGGGAAAGAAGAGAACAGAAACAGGCGAAACCAATAGCTTTCGAGCCTTCGCAGTGAAAAGAGGGCATAATTTGAAAGGAGATCACGAAGGCACGGGGGAATTTAAGGCTTGGCAGCCACAGAATTGAAGGGGCCTAGAATTTAAGAGCGACGGGTAGAATTTTCGATATAAGCCCCCTAATTCTCAGGGCCAATCTTTATTAGGGACTGCATATTTCACAGGCGAGAGAAGAGAAGGAGGTACTCTAATAAGGTTTTCTATATTAAAGAAAATGACTCCTCGGGGTAAAGTAGGGACTTTAAGTCTCTAGAAAGCGAACAAACCCCTCGGCTCTGAGTTAGCAATGAATTTTTTAAAAGTTACAAAAGGTTCGTAAAGTCAACCTGAATGATGGCGTTAGGGGAGGCGAAAGATTACAGGATCATGTCGGGACTCTCTAAAGCCAATTAAATAAATAGAGAACTTGATAAGACGACTTCTCGTTCACGGTGCACTGCTCAATAAACCCTCTCATTATCAATAATCAGTTACGAATTAACCTCATTCATCAGTAGTCAAACGAATGTTCAAGCATTCACGCCCTAAACTTCTAAATAATCCTGACTTATTTCATTCACTATTACAGGAAATGCAGGCAAAAACCCTTTAATGTAGTAGGTCTTTAATATTAAGTTTTATCAATTTATAGTTGCCAAAAAAAGCAATAGTATACGGCGTAATATTGCAGATACTGCAAAGTCGTACTAAAAATTATTTAAATACAAACGAAATTTTTGTTATAGAAGTTCACATAACACATAAGCATTAATTTATCGTTTTTAAACAGCAAGCCTAAAACACGCTAATATAGTAGAGGTTGGCACCTAATTAAATAATGCTTGGAGGAAAGGAGATGTCAAATGTATTACTTCATCACATATTTAATTAAATCACACTTTAAATTAAAGTGTAATTTCAAAAAGGTGAACCTAATTTTATTCACAAAATAAATTAGGCAAGTATGTGCTATCAGCAAACATAAAAGGTTCAAAGTTCGAGGGCAATTTAGCAAATAGGATGAGTTGGTTCACCAGCAAAATCGGCCCAACCATATCATGATGTCGGCCATAAAAGTTAGTTTTAGCTATAATCCTTGAACCAATTATGATGATGACGTGAAAAAAACTCCTTTATACACATTTTTACCATCAAAACTCAATTTTCAGGGACACATAGTACAAAGATTAATTGCTATAGCCAAAACCTAATGTACAGGGTGTTTGGTCGAAGATGTAACAAACGAGGAGGGCAGATTCTACCCATCATTTGCAACAAAAAACACTATATATACCATGGGTCAATTCTCAATAGTTTCACCACAATACATTTTTTTGTTATTTTCCAAGGTACGTCCATTTTACTTTAAAAAATCGATTGCTGCACCTAAAATATTGATGATAGAGCTGAAATAAAGGTAACGTTGGAAAGAGGAGAAAATTTCAGTTTAGAAAATGTCTATTTCAAATGCTTTAAAGGAGCAAAACGTATCCATATATTTCATTTTATTGTTAATTTTATCAAAAAAATAAAAATTAATTTTTGTTTAAGCCTGTAATTTAGCCAAAACGGCATGAGCTACAGTTTGCCAAATTTCAGTAAAACTTCTCTATTTATTCCCCTTCAATTTAAGTACCATAACGCTATTAGTTGATATGCAATTTTTTTGAGCTATGATTGAGTTTTTGTAAAAAAATGACCGTAAAAACGCGTACAGACCACATTACGTGTTACCTAGAGGAGTTGTCTTAATTTTTATAATTACCCAAATAAGTGAGACGAATGCGCGGTTTTTTTTTCACATTAAATTAATGAGGACTGCAGACCATACTGTCCATAGGTCAACCCTAATTGACCATATTGACTATGTAAAATACCTTATACTATGGACTATGTAAAAGTTAACTCTTATGATATTTGACCAATGTAAGTTATCATTATAAAAATGTGAATTAGGTAAAACATTTTTTTTTTTTTTTTTAACTTAATCATGTAAATGCAATTCTACATTAAAGAATTTGTCCAACAAGTTTTTCTATACAAAACTTATTTCTACAATAGCATTATTATTTTTAGTGTAGTATTATTACTGTTTCCACAGGGTGTGTTGTGTTTTTTTTTAAACAATGTCAACCCCCTTATTTTTATTCTTTAATGAATAATTGCATTTAGCATGATTAAGTTTGAAAATAAAAATAATACTTGCCATTTTTATAATGATAAATTATATCTCTGTCAAATATCATAAGAGTTAAAATTTCCTTTTACATAGTCCATAATTGACCATATTCAATTAGGATGGTCATTATGGACTGCAGTCCTCTTTAATTTAATGTGAAAAAAAATCCGCTCATTCATCTCACTTATTTGGGTAATTATAAAAATTAAGACATCTCCTCTAGGTAACACGTAAGGTGGTCTGTACGCGTTTTTACGGTCGTTTTTTTACAAAAATTCAATCATAGCTCAAAAAAATTGCATATCAATTAATAGCGTTATGGTACTTAAATTGAAGGGGAATAAATGGAGAAGTTTTACTGAAATTTGGCAAACTGTAGCTCATGCCGTTTTGGCTAAATTACAGGCTTAAACAAAAATAAATTTTAATTTTTTTGATAAAATTAACAATAAAATGAAATTTATGGATATGTTTTGCTCCTTTAAAGCATTGGAAATAGACATTTTCTAAACTGAAATTTTCTCCTCTTTCCAACGGTACCTTTATTTCAGCTCTATCATCAATATTTTAGGTGCAGCAATCGATTTTTTAAAGTAAAATAGACGTACCTTGGTAAATAACAAAAAAAATTATTGTGGCGAAACTATTGAGAATTGACCCATGGTATATATAGTGTTTTTTGTTGCAAATGATGGGTAGAATCTGCCCTCTTCGTTTGTTACATCTTCGACCAAACACCCTGTATATATTTGTACTCAGAACATTCTTCTCATTCATTCAACACCCTACATGACGCATTTCCATGGAAAAAAAGTTTGAAAAATGATTTTTTTAGAGTTGCCCTATTTGTTTCTTGTGAGTTGGTACATATAACATAACTGCAAAATTTCAAATTTGTATGTTGGGTACTTTTGCATTCGCAGATAAGGTGTCATAGACAGGCTGAAAAACGTAGGAATGAAGTCTTCGTTTTGTCTACGGACCCTTAAAACATAAGTATCAAAATGCTAAACTTAAGACAGAATTTAAGAAAGAAAAACAGTTGGAGTGGATGTGAATTCTTGGTTCAAATGAAACTCAACGCTGAGAACTAGGAAAACATAAGGCTAGGGAACAGTCTCAATTATAAAGAGATCGGTGGAGTGAGGAGAGACTCGGAATTTGAAATTTAAAGCGGGGAAAGCCTGAACCTTTAGTTTTGCTAGGATTCCTACCGACTACCCCAGGAAACACTCGAATTAGACATACATTATTCATGGAATTATTAAACTGCGTAAAATCAAGTTACTAATAAAGCAAACTAGGAATAAACAAGTTAAATTAAAGAGATATGATGCCTGGTAGTACGAAGAGGAGGATACAAGCATCGTTACACAGCCGCTAGATTGGTAATTTATATGGAACACGAGATCCAGTTCAAATTAGAGTGATATGAAATGCCACAGAGTTGCGTCTGGACGCAACTCGAATATTTCGCAAAACAATGCCAACCTAAACAAGGCTTCGTTAAAAGTTTCACTAAATAAACTTTAAACTTGTAGAGACTGTAGCTCAGGTTTAGTTAACGTTTGAAATTCTAATACCATGTTCAAATTTGTCCTTCAATTAGATATTTAATTACAGTAGAACCCCTGAAATCCGAAAACCCCGATATTCCGAACAACTTTTGGGGCTAAAAAAAAAAAAATGTATAGGGGTTAGTATAATATGCTGTAATTTAAAAAGAGTGTATTTCTGTGACATCTTAATTCGAATAATGATTGTTTATGATATTAATAACATACATAGAAGTGTTTCCTGTAGTTCCAGGTACCTAGAGGTGCAAAAAATAGTTTAATTTATTGAACGAATAAAATTTATTAAATAAACTTCTAACAAAAATTAAAAGATGTGAACTGTTCAGGAGATGTAAAACTGACTGCAGTATTGTGAGCTGATAATGGTTTTAAATTAGGATAATTTTTCAGAGAACTGTTGTTTTTATTATAGTTTGTAAAGACATTACAAACTTACGGCTTGGTGAAATTTCCAGGGATTGAGTTTAGCTGCGTCTACATGTTTCTTAAAACCCTCTCCTATTCTCAGTCGTATTTTATGCATTTCTAGAAATACTACCTTTATACTTGCCGCCCTACATTTCTATGGAACCAAATACCGAAAAAGGTTTGTCAACGTTCTAACTTAATCATAATTATTCTATATCTCTTTCTTTTAACAGAAATACTTGGTATTTCTCGTGCCGGAACATTAGAACATACCTATAAACTATTCCAGCAACAATTTAATTATTTTAATTGACAATAAAACCAGACCCCCCCCCCCCCCCCCCCNGTAAGAATATACCTATAAACTATACCAGCAACAATTTAATTATTTTAATTGACAATAAAACCAGACATCCCGATAATCCGAACAATTCAGAAATCCGAACCGACCCTGGTCCCCATTAGTTCGGATTTCCGGGGTTCTACTGTACTTCATTTTATGGTTTTATTAAGTAACAAAAACCATATACTACTTCGGTAAAATGTATTATGTTATTTATCCTTTGAATATTAATGATATCAACTAAATGCAAATGAAGTCGGTTTTATTATTTGCTAATTGAACTGGAAATTCCACATCTAGAAAACTTACTTTATATCTGAATTAAATGAACGCATAAATGATAATCAGTAAATAAAAAATGAATTAACCATTGATTATTTAGATTAAGTGCATTTTTTAAAAAAAATAGTGCATTTCCAGTGAAAATAGTATTAGTCTAATAATGACATTAAAAGTTATATCATTTTACCTTGCAATAAATTCCGGCATCATACTTCTAACGGAAATAAATCGGCTTCTTTACAAAGTGTAGTTATTCCACGAAGAAATATTTTACAAATCAATTTCACAAATTTAATTTTCCAACACTGAATTTAAAAATAAATTTAATACTTTAGTATTAAATATTAAAAATAATTTTAATACTTTAAATCACAATATAATATGTGCATACAAATTTATAATTGCGACTCAAGAATGTTACATTAAAAACCGAAACTATTAACAAAATTAATCATATGATACACTCGCAATGTTTTCCTCAAATTATCTCTTTAAAACACATAATAATAACAGTTAAAACTAAAAAACCACACGAGATTCTTCCGTTTTGGTTAAAACAAGAAACTAATGCCACGGATATAGCTTGTGAAAAAAACTATTAATTGTAACAGCTGATTCTTTCCTTTTCAGTGCAACCAACTTAGAAACACCAAAAAAAAAATACATCGTAATATTTTATTACCAAAAGTAAATTTAAAACAGAATATAATTTATATTGTATTTTATTATAGTATATTATTTATTTATATTTATGTTATTAATTATTTTAAATAATGAATAGAGATCTAGAATTTAAGATATAGGAGAAAATTGTTTTGTTTATGTTTATTAATTATTTATTGTTTTAGAGTTGTGGTCGACAACTCAGTCATACACAAGTAGGTATGGGGACACTCTGGCCGGATGCAAAACCCGCAATACACTTTACCAACGAGTCGAATTAGTAACACTAGCGAGTAAACTCTAGACCTCTACCATCNAATTATACTTATGAATATAAACATTAAATTTTATTAATATTTTAATTAATTCCAGAATTTATTGTACCAAATTCAATCATTGTACTTTTTTTTTAAATTTAAATACACCTATTTAATTATATATACAATAGAACCTCATTAAAAAGTAAAAAAGAACAAAATTTCTGATAATTTAAGTAATTTTAAATTATATCGTTGATTTGACAGTTTAAATTTAAATTATGATAGAACAGATTGTAATGGACTTTTATTTTCCGATTTATTAATAAAAACATTAAACAAATATTAGAGATGTCATATCATTATGTAAATTTCAAAAGAAAAATGATAAAGTTAGTCTTTTTTTTACTAAGATTGTGTGGAACTTACTCAGTAATCAAAGTTGATCAGTTTAGTCAGAGCTAATTTAATATGAGCTATTTGATTGTGGTTTGGTTGTTTTTTGACATAAAATTATCAATTTCAAACTGATAAAACAAGTTCTTATTATTTGAACTTTCAAAAAATGTTAAGTTTATATTTCTAACTCATAGTTGACATCATCAATTATCATTTATAGTTCTAGAACATTTTAAACATTACCAAAAAATAAAATAGATCACCATAGGAAACATAATATCATTTTTTTTTCTTATCAAATTAGAATCAGCTCTTTGTAGCAACTTCATGTCTTCACTGCAAACTTTAGATTAGCTACTAGTCATACCTACCTAGGAGAGATTCTGTAGGGTATCGATGTTATGACAAAATTAATCTCTCCAATTTTTTAAAGTCGTCTTGACTGCTGAACCAAAAGCGCAACGAGCCGAGCATTAAACACCTGACAGGGTGGGTAACAAAGTAAAAAAGTACCTTAATAATAACCATCACGATGTAATCGTCAAGACAGTCAGCTGGAGAATGATGCAAGGAGGGATCGAAATATTGCAAAAGTTATGATTTTATTTACATGATTGACCCAACTACTAACGAAAGGCTTATTTTTTTTTTTGAAGTGAAACTTCTTTGGCGGCGGTAGAGTGAATTTTTTAATATAGTGACATCGTGTAACGAAGTTTGCGATTCGAGACTCGTCCAAGTGTAACATTTTTACAGATTAATTGTATTATATCTATTTAAAGACCAGCAAATAAAAACAAACATTTATTTTTATTGGAATAAATGTGGTTGCCTTAGCACAGTAGGTTTTTTTTTTTTTTTTTTTTTTTTTTTTTTTTTTTTTTTTTTTTTT
>KZ652701.1:167573-178725 GCA_001010745.2 Gerris buenoi | reverse complement strand
GATAAGTAGTAATTAAATACATACATAATTTTAGAAGTGCTGGATGCTGGATGTGAAGACAGGACGTGGCCAGACAGGAACATCAGCAATCAGCTCAACACAAATTAAAAGATTTCTCTGTAATCACACTAGCCCGTAACATTAATAAATATTAATTACTTACTACGCACAGTTTAAAAATTAACCACTCGCGGAAATTTGGAAAAAGGAGTACGCACACACTATCACTTCTATAGTTGCTGGAACAACCTGAAAAAAATAAACAAAACAAATTCTTAGAAAAATATAATCTATCAATTAATATATACAGTAATGGGAGAGAGACCACTAATTTATCAATTTTAAATAATATATCTATGTTTTTAATAGTTAAAGATGTAGAATATTACATAATATTCAATTTATTTGTTCAATATCCCTTTTCAGACGCATTATTAACGAATCTACCCTAGCTTTCTTACGATATATTATTATAATGGTAAACATTTAAAATTACTATATTTGCTGTTGAATAATTATTGTCGATATGCCAATTTCAAACTAATTTGCCTTAGCCTAATATTAAACTCTGTAGGTGAAGGAATATCCATTTATTTTTTAATTGTTGAACCTACTAATTGTTGAACTAAGGAATTCTTTTTTTTACCTTAGCTTAATAGATTTTGTATTTACCGTTCTCTTAACAACTTGTTCAGACGTAAAATTTAGGAATGGATATTGTTCGAATATTGAATCTCTTTAGATTTAAGGAATACGCCATGATTGCATAGAAACAGCAAGGTTAGATTTTAAAAAATAAAATTTTGGACGGAACCCCTTCCCAAAACCTTATCAGAAATTGAAAATGTTGAAATTCCTGAGCATGACATCCCGGCAAAATTCAGAGAACTTAAAATATCTCAGCGTAATTGCAGTCTTCGCCAAACTAGAATTAGTGCGTTGACAGATTAAAAAAATTCAAAATGTAGTCCCTTTAAATACGAATCTAATGATATCAGCTGTTTTCTCAAGAAAAATCTAGTTTCTGAGATATAGCTTTAAATGCGGTCGGAAAGAGGCCGGGTTCGATTCCCCACCCAAGAGAAGTTATTTTTATGATAAATTCTGATGCAATATTCAATAATAATTTAATGTATCTACGAATGCAAGAAAAAGTCTGAGTTGTTGAGGTTTTTTGCTGTACAAACACATAGGTATGGTTTTAAAAACGAATCGGATTCAAAATGGTTTCATAACGATATGTAAAGGTAGTATATATTAGCATTATTTTCGACCCGTTCTGGAGTTATTGCTTTAACATTGTGGTTTCAAAGAAATAGCTGTATTAGATTATTAAGTATTAAATCTAGATCATTGTGATATGCACCATTGAAAAGAACAGTTTCTTTTTGTTAGAATTAATGCTGTTCATTTTTTACAGATACTGTTCATTCCTCTATAAAGCCTTTAAAATATGACAGTATTATGTCTTTTTTATATTTAAGAAAAAATTGAAATAATTTTTCATCTCAATCTATTCAATATCGAGAACCAAAAAAAGGAAGAAAATGTAAATTTAAAGAAAAAAGGGTATTTTATTATGTAAGACAATATTCTATTATAGATTTGCTTTCAAGTTAAAAAAAAGTTTAGGTACTTCTTTAGATTGTTACTTCCCTATATAAGTTTTAAAAATATAAATTACTAACTAAAGTACAAAAGTAATGTTTAGTCAAATGTACTTTGCGTAACAAAGGAATATTATACTTATGATTTGTACTTATTGGGCCGAAAGAGGAAATAAAATCTCTACTAATCTTCCATCACATAACTGAGTCGTTTAGTTTCAAAACCAGCTATCTGCAAGAAATGAAATTTTTCAGGAGGGGCAAAAATTTTTTGATTTTTTGATTGCTGATTTTGATCAAAAATTTTGAAATTGCTGATTTCACCATGAAGCAATCATAATTTTTATAATACAAAAATATTCTTTAAAAGTACTCAGGTATTAATTAAAATTCATGTTAAAATTAATTTAATTAAATGTTTCATGACCGTGTAATTAATTAATTAAAATTGCATATGGCTGGTTTTGAAACTCATATTGTAGGATAGCTGGTTTTGAAACTAATTATTGTGATAAATAGGAAAAAATCACGTGTATCAATAGGTAATACTTATTAATATTAAATATTATTAAATATTTATTTTATTACTTTATGTGCATTTAAAATAATAATNATGTAACCTTTCTATCTGTCTGTCAGTAACTTCTTACATTCAACAAAATATGTAACCTTTCTATCTGTCTGTCAGTAACTTCTTACATTCAACAAAATATGTAACCTTTCTATCTGTCTGTCAGTAACTTCTTACATTCAACAAAATATGTAACCTTTCTATCTGTCTGTCAGTAACTTCTTACATTCAACAAAATATGTAACCTTTCTATCTGTCTGTCAGTAACTTCTTACATTCAACAAAATATGTAACCTTTCTATCTGTCTGTCAGTAACTTCTTACATTCAACAAAATATGTAACCTTTCTATCTGTCTGTCAGTAACTTCTTACATTCAACAAAATATGTAACCTTTCTATCTGTCTGTCAGTAACTTCTTACATTCAACAAAATATGTAACCTTTCTATCTGTCTGTCAGTAACTTCTTACATTCAACAAAATATGTAACCTTTCTATCTGTCTGTCAGTAACTTCTTACATTCAACAAAATATGTAACCTTTCTATCTGTCTGTCAGTAACTTCTTACATTCAACAAAATATGTAACCTTTCTATCTGTCTGTCAGTAACTTCTTACATTCAACAAAATATGTAACCTTTCTATCTGTCTGTCAGTAACTTCTTACATTCAACAAAATATGTAACCTTTCTATCTGTCTGTCAGTAACTTCTTACATTCAACAAAATATGTAACCTTTCTATCTGTCTGTCAGTAACTTCTTACATTCAACAAAATATGTAACCTTTCTATCTGTCTGTCAGTAACTTCTTACATTCAACAAAATATGTAACCTTTCTATCTGTCTGTCAGTAACTTCTTACATTCAACAAAATATGTAACCTTTCTATCTGTCTGTCAGTAACTTCTTACATTCAACAAAATATGTAACCTTTCTATCTGTCTGTCAGTAACTTCTTACATTCAACAAAATATGTAACCTTTCTATCTGTCTGTCAGTAACTTCTTACATTCAACAAAATATGTAACCTTTCTATCTGTCTGTCAGTAACTTCTTACATTCAACAAAATATGTAACCTTTCTATCTGTCTGTCAGTAACTTCTTACATTCAACAAAATATGTAACCTTTCTATCTGTCTGTCAGTAACTTCTTACATTCAACAAAATATGTAACCTTTCTATCTGTCTGTCAGTAACTTCTTACATTCAACAAAATATGTAACCTTTCTATCTGTCTGTCAGTAACTTCTTACATTCAACAAAATATGTAACCTTTCTATCTGTCTGTCAGTAACTTCTTACATTCAACAAAATATGTAACCTTTCTATCTGTCTGTCAGTAACTTCTTACATTCAACAAAATATGTAACCTTTCTATCTGTCTGTCAGTAACTTCTTACATTCAACAAAATATGTAACCTTTCTATCTGTCTGTCAGTAACTTCTTACATTCAACAAAATATGTAACCTTTCTATCTGTCTGTCAGTAACTTCTTACATTCAACAAAATATATAACCTTTCTATCTGTCTGTCAGTAACTTCTTACATTCAACAAAATATGTAACCTTCCTATCTGTCTGTCAGTAACTTCCTACACTCAACAAAATATGTAATCTTTCTATCTGTCTGTTAGTATCTTCTTACATTCAACAAAATAAGTCATCTTTCTATCTGTCTGTCAGTAACTTCTTACATTCAACAAAATGTATAACCTTTCTATCTGTCTGTCAGTAACTTCTTACATTACAAAATATGTAACCTTTCTATCTGTCTTTCACTAACGTTTACATGTCCAACGATATGCATGTTCCTTTTACTAACGCTCAGGCTAAGTATGTTGGACAGCGTTATTCGTCAAAAAGTTGTCGCGCACAACACTCGCTCAATCGTGAGCTTCAAATGTAAAATTGGAGTTTTAGTACAGGAAAAGATTGTATCATCACCTATTCGATGAGACGAACATTTTTTTATAAGTACAATATTTCAGTAAAACCACCAGCGACACCGCTATGAAGTGATAAATATTGTAAAAATCTATTTAAGTGAACCTAAACGTTTAAAATAGAGAAAACAAAGTTTTTACCGATAACTTATGTTCTAATGTAACGATTTTAATAATACTTCGTATGTATACAGAGTGTCCCAGCTAATATGGAACAGCGAAATATCTCCGGAACCATGATAGATAGAAAGATGCGTTTTTAAGGGTTCGATAAAGGCTAAAAAGGCGCTTCTAGGACACACGCTGAACATTCTCTGTATTCAGGAGAAGTGTGTGAAATTTACGAAATTAAAAAAAAGTGAATAGGGAGCTATATTTTTAAGACTGGATTTAGATTCTATGGCTAAAAATAAGAATTTTTTACTCTTGGAAATTTTTTGCTTTTTTTTCACTTTTTGAGCCCTGCTGAACATCTTTTTTAGGCATAAAACAGTTACACATAAGGTAAAGATTGGATTTGGATTCTATGACTACAAATAAGAAGTTTTTGTCTCTTGAATTATTTCCCAAAATCCATTAGTTCAGCTGTAAAATGGACTTAAAGTTTCAATTTTAGCACATTCGGGGCTCTCCAGACGGCAAACTAATGCTCGGAGCAAAAAATTTCAAATAGTAAAAAATTCTTATTTTTAGCCATAGAATCTAAATCCAGTCTTAAAAAAATAGCTTCATATTCACTTTTTTTTAATTTCGTAAATTTCACACTTTTCTGCTTAACACAGAAAATGTTCAGCGTATGTTCTGGAAGCGCCTTTTTAGCCTTTATCGAACCCTGAAAACCTCATTTTTCTATATATCATGGTTCCGGAGATATTGCGCTGTTCCATATTAGCTGGGACACCCTGTACAAATTTTTAAGTAAAAGTGAAAAATTGTACGGCATGTTAATATTTCATCTTAATACAAGCAGAAGTTTTCGTGTAGTGAAGTGATACATTTTATAATACAAGTTGAAAAGGAGATGTTCGAACCATGTAGTGGAATAGTAAAGGAACGTAGTAGTAAATGCAGAGTGGCTCCTTCAAAACAAGACTCTCTATTACTATTATACTCTATCTACTCATCATGATTATCTATTTTATCAATATTCAATACATATTTATTACAATACGCTCAACGTGGAAAAAGTCCTAGGGGGTTTAACTGTGTAATAGGTTTGTTCCAACCACACTTCAAACTAGTTTGAAATGTGGTTGGAACGAAGCTAATATAGTTATGTATTTGCATTAAATTACCTTAAATTATGGACATCACTTTGCAGAACACACAGACAAATATATATTATGTATTATTAATTTGATATATTTATAAAGATTGATATATATTGAAAGGTATAATTGGAATTGGACCAGTCATGATGGGTATGACATTTTCTCTACCCTGGAATGATAAATAGAAGTGATATGAAGAAAGGCAACCAGGCTTTTATCCGCTGCATGATGGTGAGTGATATAGAGAAAAATATGTCATTTTTAGTGATAAGAAAAGTGAGTTAAGAGGACAGAAAGGGGTGAGGTGAAGAGATGACATGTGATGGTGAAATAAAATAAAGTGATATAGTGAAGAGCACATGCATAAGATGTGAAGGAATCTTAAGAAAGAATTGTGACAGTAAGAAATGCATGTTGTGATGGGTGATAAAAAAAGAGACTCATAGCCATAAATATTATAAAGGCTTTTGTCATAGAGTGACTTAAAAATGTAAGTCATTGCAAAGACAGGAAAAATGGGGAAAAAAAGTGAGTGACATGACATGGGGTAAAACGTAAAGAGTGAGATAACGATTACAAATTAATGTGAGAAAAGAATGAGTGCGAATGACATGATATAATTAATAATACGAAAGTCATAGGTGAATACGAATTAGTGACATAGAAATGAAATAACTTAGTGATATGATGTGATAAAATTATAGATAAAATAAATGTCATGACACTGAATATTTGATCCCCTTAATCTATTCTTAAAACATTCATTTTGATTAAAAAATTGCATTAGCATGTTTTAATTGCATAATTCTATTGATGGAGTGCATAAAGAACTCGCGTAGGATAATTAGCATTTTTCTATTGCATTGGGCATATTTGTTTTCAATATGGCTATCAGGTATTACAAATTCTTGATTAACTTTAAAAGCGCTTATGAAATTATGCATGTCAGGGGACACAAAACTTTTTGGCTGAAGAGCTTCATCTAGACAGGATGATCCATATCGGGCTGAATGAAGTAATTAACTCCCAGACATTCTTCAAAATGGAAAAATCTAGATAAAGACTATTCATTTCAGCAAAAAAAATAACTACAATAAGAATCGCACTGTCCTTTTTTTTTGATGTTTTAAATGGTGTTAGGTTTTCGATTTAAATTTCCTGCCTTTTCAGTGGCGGTGCTTTTCTCTCGCCTCTTATAACCTCTATATTCACTTCCCTCGGCTTCCGCCTCTTACCTTGCCCAAGTTGTGAAACTTACCCCGTTACCCAGCGCTTAATACTGTGTGTTTTATATTTCTTATACTTTTGCAGTTTTAATTTTTTGTCTTTGAAGTGAAATCTTCTTATTTTTTTTTCTCAAAGAATGTAATTTTCTTTCGTTTGGTGCAACCACAGCTTCTTTTGAACTCTTCAAAAGTATGATTTTTCCTTTCTTCAAGTATCTTTACTTTTGTTAAAGCTTCTTTTCTTTTCTCTTCTTTCTGAAATCTTTCGTTTCGGTGGGGGGAAGGTTGAGCTTTTTTTTCGGTGGGGGAAATGTAGAGTTTTGGATTTTAATTTCCCGCCTCTTTATCAGTGGCGGTGCTTTTCTTTCGCCTCCTATAACCTCCCTATTCTTTACCCTCTGCTTCCACCACTAACCTTTCCCGCACCGGTACCTCTTCCTCTTTTAGTATCTCCGAGTAAAAATATAACATCATTATAAACCACATTAAATTTCATTCAATTTTAAAGTTCAAGACAGTTTTTGTATGTTTTAACCGCACTGGGGTATAAGAATAATCATAGGAGTTAAAAAACCAATTTTTCCCCTAGCAGGTAGAAAACTTCTTTACTCTATCGCTTGGCTCACTCTAAATGCGTTTTTACTAATTTTAAGAAATAATAATATAAATAATTTTTTCTCGACAGATTTTTCAGGTGTTAATAAAAGTAATGAAATTTATATAATTCTCATCACTTTAATTGTGAGACGTTTCGACCCTTTTCTATAAATATTCTAATTTGAAAAAGAAAATAAATTTTTGGAGAAATTAAAGATAAAGTTTAAAAATCCAATAATAAAAATTTAAATAGTCTATTAATAAATTCTGTGAAAAAAATATTTTAATGGATGCTTAACTTTAGTATCATGATAATTAAAAAAAAATGTTAAAAGATAAAATTCCTTGCTTTTAATAGCATTCAAATTAAACTTGTTGCCTTTGTTCAGAAGTTGCTGTAATTAATAGTGTTACAAAGTTGCTCCAAGAAAAAAAGGTTGTTTAGTTCTGTAGTGTTTTAACTTAAATTGAGAATATGAATTTAGTTTTAAACGTGTTTTTTTGAAGGAATAATTCACTATTTAAATGAAAAATTGTTAAAAATTTTTGTAGAGCAAAACTTAATAGTGAATTTTATCGTTTAAAGTTTTTAACTTTCAAGAATTAAAATGAAGTAGTCTATTTACATATTTTACTCAAAGATAAATTTTATTAAAAGTTAGAAAATAAATTTGTTTTTAATATTATATTGTGTGTTTATTAAACTATAAATAAACAATCAAGTTAAATTATAAAACATGTTACTTACGAACATGTCGTACGAAATGTTCTTCTTTAGACTGTTACTCCTCTAATAAAAACAGAAGTGTGATATTTCTTTGTCCCAAAGTACATTGGACTAAACATTCCTTTTTGTTAATAGTTATTTAGTCTAAGTAATTTTTATTCTAATAGAAAAAAAGAAAAAAATGGGTTGTAACACTCTAAAGAAGTACCAAAACTCAATAGCCGTTAAATTCATTTCTCGATTTCACCTTGGGGTATGATTTTTCTGAACATGGTACGCTAGTTAGAGAGTAGTTTAGACTCCAGGCGTTTTCACAGACAGACGACAGACATTTAAAACCAATTTTTTGGACTCACGGGACTTCAAAACGTGTAAATCCTTCAAAATCAAATTTTCGTACCATCACAAACCTTCTCTTTATATGATAAAGTAAGAATCTCGGTTTCGAAGATACCTTTGTCTTCGGCCTGCTAGATTGCATGATTTAAACCCCCTACATTTCTTTTATTATAAAAGAGATATTTGTAAATATTATTCTTTGGTACTCCTGTAATGCTGTAATTTATTATTGGTTAGCCTCAACTAGCTGAAGGTACGAATTTATCAAAAAATGCCTCAAAAATATTCCGAGCCAATGACGGGGTTTTATTAAGAATTCGAATATCCTTCAGACGAAGATATCTTGCCTGCTTGGAAATAAAAAGAGGTCACTTTGAGCATCTTCTGTTAATTTACTTTAGCGCGAAAATTCGATTTTTAAGATTTTTGTGGACACGTTTTGAGGTCCCTTGAGTCCAAAAAAGTGTTTTTTNTCTAAGGAAAGAGCAAAGATATGCCATAGGTAACAGACTGTCAAGAGTGTTACTGAGATATCCTCTGCCACAAGTATGTCAAAGAGAGGTAAACTGTGTGATTTATCATTTCCAATCAATTTTACGCTTTATTATCTATTATTAAAATCTCTATTTAAGAGATTGTGAGGAGGTATGGGTATGAAACAAACTGAAAAAATTGTCTTTTTACTCCTCTTCTTGTAAAATATCTGAGTGGCAGAATTATAAATAGGCTGATATTTTCCTGCATTATTTATATATAATTGATTTTCTTTTTATCCTAATGTGAAATCCAAACTGCTGAAACCTTGAAAAAAAATAAAATAAATAAATAAATATTTTTCTCCAATGTGATGTCCCCTTTAATTTAACTATAATTTTCAAAGGTTGTCTATAGGGGTATTCTTGAATAAAAAAGCTAAAACATTTGCTTTGCTATTATATTATTTTCTAATTGGTAATATTTCGTCTATAATTTTTAGACATTTTCAAACCTTCATCTGTCAATTTTAAAAACAGATATACCTATATATTTTTTTTTAGAACGGCAACCAGATAATATGTTAATGATATATATATTATATATGTATTTGTATGTATGTATAAATATCACTTTGATTTATATTTTATTGTATTTTGTTTCCATGACGGACTATGTTCAAGATCAGTTTTATTTTAATTTATGTATACATCAACTCCAGCTGACGACCTTAGGTCAAGCTTTTATGTTTTTTAAAAAAGAAGATACTTTTGTATATTATTTTCTATTGAATTAAATAAACATTTTACTACTACTACTATTCTGCATTCCAAATTTGCGTATGTAGGATTTACGGGGAATCAAAAAAAAGACGTTCAATGTTATAATGTGTATATTTCTCTACTCACCAAAGAGTTTTAAAATGATAGGCATCATCCTATGTATGCATAAACTTTTTATAACATCTCATTTCAGTCATTTACTTATTATGTATTTTGTTTAAAAGGCTGTTTTTGTTACTAATTTTTTTTTTTATTAATCTTCAAGATCTTAAAAATTATGTTTAACATGTCAAGCTGACTACAATTTTTGTTTTAGTCACTTGGTTTATTTTACGCCATTTATTTTTTTTAGAAAAAATGTTAAAATCCCAAGTTTTTAAAATTATAAATTATGGGCGCCATTTTTGTATTTATCAAAGTCTGCTTTGATAGAACCCATCTAACTCAATTTGGATGTCCAAGTTGACTAGATATACTATTTACACGATCCAAAAAGCGTCAAAGTTGAGTCAAAACTGATTTAGTCTAAGTATACTTTTATTTTGTAAACCCAGCATAAGATTAATTGTATGAAATGTTTTTCGCTGTTGTAATAAATTGTACTTATTAAATTTTAAAACAGTGGTGATATATAACCTTCTTCTAATCAAAACCCAGTGCAACCTCACATCGTTGGCATATTTTGACAGGTGGGCGCTATTTTTGTTCTTCATCAAAGTACCACTGTAATAAAAAAATTTAGGGGCACGTCCAACTCAACTATGAAGTCCAAGTTGACTTTGATACACTGATCACACGATCCATGTTGCGTCAAAATAAAGTAGAAACTGTTTTTCAGAAAAAGGCAGAGGTTTTAACTTCTGTATTTCCCTCACCTCTGGTGTCTCATCGTATCCCGGTAATAAATGGATTTATTCTATCCCTTGCCAAGTTTTAACCCTTCTAATTTTCAGATCAGTCTGGGCTCAATCTCCCTCCTTATTTTATTTTTTCGTCTCTATTTCCCTCTTTAGGGATTACATTTTAGAAAAGCCCTTCATATTAGACATCAAAATTATTTTTTAAAAAATAAGTCTCAGACTAACTCTCATATAATAACTCAGACTAACTCTCATATAATCTCGGTCATAGATCCCAGAAAATATGAATATAATATTGTTATACATACAGATAGATATGCACGTGTCGATCCGCTTCTGTGACTGTGAACCCACCTTTAGGAGGGTTTACTATAGATTCTATAATACAGAACCTCCCAAATGAATTGAGAGTCCAACCCTACACTGCTTTTTACTCCAATCATCCTTTTACACCACAAACTCATCATGATTAACTATTAAATTGCTTAATATTAAAAATTTACATGATTAATCTCGCTTCAATTAATTAATCTAATTTAAATAGTGTTCAACAGTTAGTTGTTTACTTTTTGTTTTCGATTTTCATCAATATCCCGGAAACAAAATTTTTCGCGGGAAAACGGCTTATATAGTTAGATTCGTACTTAAATGGACTAGATTTTAGAATTTTTTAATCAAAATCGTCAGCACCGTTTTCAAGTTTTTTTTATAATAATACTTATTATTATTTAATAGAAATATAATAATTATTTT
>KZ652701.1:124639-140741 GCA_001010745.2 Gerris buenoi | reverse complement strand
TTATTATTTATTTTTTATTTTTTTATCTCTCAATAGTCTAATGTCTAGGTTAGTCTCTACTCAGCCCCGATCCAAACTCCCTTTAATCCCTTCCATCAAGCTTTAGATCCGGAATGAATTGATTTTTATTATTCTTACCGACTCCGCATTTAATATAAAAAAAATATTTTTTTTTTGTTTTTTTTATCAAGCATTTTTTTTTAAAAAAATAAGAGTATGCTAGACAGCTTAAAGCAGTCTGAAACTTTATTTAGCATGCACGCTAACTTTAGACCTGTCAACTAAGACATTATTAATGGTCTGAACCAAGAGCACTTTATCGAATTCCCAAGTGGATACATTATATAAAATTACAATTATTTATTAGTACACATAGTAAAATATATTTTTGTAGTTTCCAAGTTTTATCGATTTCATATGTTTTGCTCATTAAAAATTTCTAATAACTTTGTTACTAATATAAATAGAAATGCGCTGTTTGCGGCATTCAACACTACATAAATTTTCCTTTTCAAAATGTTTTATTTGAAATAGTAGAATGTCAAAACAGAGCTTTGATATAGAACAATTTGTTTTTAAGTTATAAATTTTAGTCTCTCCTTATAGTCCAGGAGATAGCGTGCAAAAAAGTGTCTGACTTACATCGAGCTAGAGTTTTGTGTATAAGTAAATCTTTTAGTGCCTTTTGAGAAAATTTTACAATTTTTTTGATAAAGCATTTACAAAGTACAATCCGGTGGAGAGTGGCCATATGTTGCCCTTTTTGGTATACAATGTGATTTTCGTGATCCAGAGTACCAACTTAGTTAGTAGACCATAAGGAAAGTTGATAGTAGTTTGTCTCTTAATAGGTTAGTTAGTCAAATATTACTCCAAATCAAAGAGGTCGCCTATTAAGTGACAAACTACCATCAACTTGATTTTTGGTCTAATAACTAATTTCGTACTCAGGATCATGAAAATCTCATTGTCCACCAAAAATAGCGGGACATGATCTCGACCGGTTTGTTTTTTGTTTTTTTGATTTTTCAAATGCCCATTGCCAAGCTATATCCCGTTGACGAACTTAGCCGACCAAATACCTTGAATAGCTCTAAAAAAATTACTTATTCACAAATTTGTATATAGCTTCATGTTAGTCGGACACATTTTTGCACGCTACCTGCTGGACTACTACTGCTTCAGCGAATTCTGTTGTGAGTTTTATATGACGCTTATAGTGATGAATGAAAAAAAGAAAGAATGAAAAATCATTGTGCTGGTAAACTGTGCTGTTGGGACTGCCATCAGTTCCAACTAATGGATATGCCACTTTAGTTAAGTACCTACGCACTTATATGATGACACTTGGTGATCACCGAAGTGGCAATAAGAGATATTTCCAATTCCAACCTAGAGAAGAAGACACAGAGAGTAGGGATTTTATAGGGGAAGTACAATGTAAAAAAAAAAACCCTGCTTTAAGATAGTTAAAAGTGGCTACTATTTTAAAATGATCAATATTCTTAAATATAATATAATATGATTGGAGTGGATGTCTGTACATATATCCGATTGAGCTCACATTTCGTATTTACACTAAATGAGTAGTCGTGATATCGAATGTAAGTTAAGAAAATATTATGTCTGTTAGTCTGTTTGTCTGTTTGTCTGTTAGTATTTTTGTCTGTGTGTCAATCACGTCCAAACAGCTGACCGGATTTTGGGATACAATTTTAAGCTCAATTTTGCGGGTAATATAGTCTATAAAAACCTTTTGATAGCTCTATATTGGGCAGAAACTGGTGCTTCTAAATAAATGTCAAAATTTAATGAAATTTGGAAGGTACATTGTTGGCCCAATATAAGTTTTAACCTTCTGCGCCTTTTTTTTTGCAACCGTGATCGAAGAGAAACTTTTATTGTAAAAATTAAGCTCTTAACTATTTATTCTTCACGATATTTTTGTTTTTATGGTTATATTATCATTGTAAAAAAGTTTAACTGTGTTACTAATCAATTATTGTGATCTGGCCAATAATTTGACAACTACACTTGAGCGCTTTATATTTACTCCCCAGAATTCATGTTCTCAGCTTATAAATTTCCATTTTAGTACCGATGTTTTAGTTTAATGTCCAAAGAAACTGTTCCTCCCCCGGAAAATTTTTGAAAATATGATCTCTCAAAGCAGCGTTTTTATGCATCTCTGAGGTGATTTAATTTAAATACTTTGTCATAAAATTAACTTATGGTGTTATACAAAAATGTATAACACAAGTACTTTTAAAAGAATTTCAATAAAATCCTAAAAATAGAAATTGTAAGATAATAAAAGTTAATTTAAAGTAACTTCTAAATTAAAACACTAGGATGTTAACTCATTTAATTTTGTATGGCGCTGGGCCCCGTGGGCTATCTTAAACATAAACTATTTTATCTACGACTTGCATTGTAAGTGGACTTTACATTGCCAATAACAGGGAGGGAAGGAAAAAACAATCATACCAACTTAAAAGTCAATTGCTTAGATAAATTTGAAGTATTATGTTGGAATTAATGTTTTTTAGCTGCTTTGTTTACTAATTATCGGGAAGGTTACTTTAGGTTATCATACAAAGTCTTTAAATTAAAAACAAACTAAACGTAATTAAATTAAAAACGTATATATTTAGTATACAAACTGTTATTTTAATAAATCAAGTAACTAAATATCAGTTTAAGGTGTTTAAATTACGTGAATTTGTAGGAAAAAACTTTTATATTTACAAACTTAATAGCTATTACCCATGGTGCACTAGTCGTAGATAAAATTTAATACGCAACATGGATCGAAGTATTTCTGCTCTCGGAATTATCTCCCTCGGCAAGCCTCGAGAGCTAATACTAAAGTTATCTCCCTCGCCCTAAGGCCTCGGGAGCTAATGAAGTTTTCTCCTTCGGCGGTGCCTCAGGAGAAAACTTAACCTCGAGCAGGAAAAGATACTTCTCTCCCTTGTTGCGTAATTAACTATTATAACTTATTTATTTGACTTTTTTTATAGCGAGGGGCCCGTGAAATGATAGTTGGGTATTAGACTCTACCATTAAACTAAATATTATAATTCTAATAATTCATGTTTTGTATGTGTTACGGGGCCCCACGGACAATATTCACTGTGAACTATATTTCACTATTTCCTGTAACGTATAAGTAGATTATTTTAATTTTCAATGGCGCGGGGCCCTCCAAGGCGCGGGTTCCTGGGTGGTCGCCTAACTACCGCTTAGGAGGTTTAATATAGGGGTGTATAATGAACCACTTTTTGAGACCCCAATTCTATAAATAGTTCCCTCTACCCCTTCCTTACTACTGTGGCACATTCATTGGTTGACTATTTTCACCTGACTTTATAAGAGTAGTAGGTAATTAAAGCGATTCGGAACCTTTGTAGAAGCAACTTGTGAGGAGGGTTTTATTTGAAGTAATAAAATCGGTGTTTAAACGGCTACTTTTCATCTGCTATTAAACAGAAGGGGTTTTTTGTAACATACTAAAGGAGGTAAGTTGCTCTCTCTAGCTTAAAGGTATTGGGGTATTGTAGAGGCAACTTCACAAGGCTTGCCCATGTACTAAATCTCTTGTGGTAAAGCCACTCCAGTAAATTACTACTTTACCTAATTCAGCCCTTGAGTTGCCAGCTCTAGAATTTGCCCTTCGACCTTACTTCCTTTTTCCTATGCATTCCGACTACAATCCCTTACCTTTTATTTTTTACTTTCTCATGTACAAAGTTGTAGAGAAAGTATTGCGATGGCACGAAAATTCAATTTTTAATTGTTTTTTAGATTTACACGTTTTGAGTCCAAAAAAAGCGTTTGGGCCATTAGTATTAACATACTAATAGTGAATTCCACTTTATTTTATAATTCTGTTTTTGTTTTTTTCTATTTCATGGTCTATGTCTATAGGATATTAAACAAACAAGTTACACCCTTCTGCATTATTTCCCCACTTTTTGAGGCATCTTCAGTTTTTTTTTTAAATTTCTGCCTGTCGTCCATAGTCAATCGTTTATCATTTATTGTCTGTGCAGAAACTTGCAGCGTAAACTAATTTACTGATTTAGATTTAATTTGGCATTCATATTCAAAACAAACTATACTTCTAGTCGAAATTGAAAAATGAATTTTAGCTCTAAATTTCTATTAGGAGTTCTACACCTAAAAATAAATTATGACAATTATTCCTCAACTGCAGAATGTTTTCCGTCTTTGAAAAAACCTTCTATGTATACAAATCTAACCATATAAGTTGTTATCTCGGGAGAAAAATCTAGTTAATAAAGAAATGGTTTTAATTACAAAGAGGGAGAGGACGTGTTTGATCTTACACCAACTCTAACCATCGTGAAACATTTTACACCATCTTTAACCATCGTGAAACATTTTACACCATCTTTAACCATCGTGAAACATTTTACACCTTCTCTAACCATTTTGAAACATTTTACACCGTCTCTAACCATTCTGAAACATTTTACACCATCTCTAACCATCGTGAAACATTTTACACCATCTCTAACAACCTTCAATCACCTCTAACAATCGCAAAACCATTTTTAACAATCTCAAACACTTGAACCATCTCAATTCAACTCTAACAATCCTAAAAACATTTCAAAACATCTCTAGCAATCTTTAATATTACCTAATAATCTCGAACTAACTCTAACTATCCCAAAGAAACTCTAACTATCTCAAACCACCTCAAACCATTAACCACTTTAAACCACCTCTAACCATCTAAAGCCACTTCTAACAATCTCAAACTAACTCTAACTCTCCTAAACAACCACTAACCATCTAAAACTATCTCTAACCATCTCAAACCACCTCCAACAATCTCAAACCACTTCAAACCACCATTAACCACTTTTAACCACCTCTAACCCCCAAAAGCCACTTCTATCAATCTCATACTAACTCTAACTATCCTAAACAACCACTAACTATCTAAAACTATCTCTAAACATCTCAAACCACCTCCAACAATCTCAAACCACAATTAACCACTTCAAACCACCATTAACCACTTTAAACCATCTCAAACTCTCTATAACAATCTCAAACTTCATCAAACCATCTCAAACTATTTAAATCAACTCTATAAACCTCTAAACATCTTAAACCATTTAACCTATTTCAACCCACCCTTCAAACTCTTTTGAATTATCTCTAACGGTTACCACTGTCTCGATGAAGAGAAGAGTGGTTTAAGATAGTTACTTAAACCAATTCTCTCTATCACAACTCTAACCGTGTCAAACCACCTCTAACTGTTTCAAACCACTTAAAGCCATCTTTAATGATCTGTAATAATCGATTAATGGCAAACCAGAAATGGATTGCCATTAATTTAAAAGTATCTCTTGTTTCTATCTGGGACCACCTCCCATCATTATCGCTTTCTTCTTCAAAAATAATTTTAATGTATGAATGTTGGTACTTCTTTAGATTGTTACTCCCTTACGTTTTTTTTTTTAGAATAGAAATGACTTTGACTACATAACTATATCAAGGCAAAGGGATGTTTACTCTAATGTACTTTAGAATAGAGGAACACAATTCTGTTTTTGTAAGGGGAGTACCAGCCTAAAGAAGAACATTCCATACACCTTCTTTGGATTGTTACTCCATTTTTTTTTTATTAGGGGAGTAACATTCTAAAGAAGAACATTCTATACAAAAGTGCCTGAATTTTATACGCATACTACTGAATAATACCTAAATTAATGCTAGGTAAAAATGTTAAATCTTAATATAATTTTAGTGTAATGATATACATTACTGAAACGAGATAAACAAATTTAAATTATCACTTTTTAATACTTTTAGTGTGGAGTATACCTTACTGAAATGAGGATAAATAAATAAAATCAAATTATAATTATTATTAACAAAGGGAAATAGACAGAGAAAAATTGACTCGAGCACCGGGACTCGAACCACGGACCTCTATTTTTCCGTTACAGTGCTCTGACCAACTAAGCTACACTGGAACAGCTATACTGGAGAACAATTTCCTCTGTCTATATAATTCGGGACTAGATATCGTTATACACAGAGGAAATTCTCCAGTATTATAGCTTAGTTGGTCAGAGCACTGTAACGGAAATATAGAGGCCCGTGATTCAAGTCCCGGTGCTGGAGTCTATTTTTCTCTGTCAATTTCCCTTTGTTAATAATAATTTGATTTAATTTAAAATTTAAACTTTCCGTAGTATAAATACTATCTATCAAAAACTTACAAAAAGATAACTATATTTAAATAAGCACTATCTAATTAATTTATTTTGTATCAGAGGTATTTACAACTAAGCTTAGTGTTGCACAAAAATTATAATGAGTGATATTTCAGAAAAATCTTCTTTAAAATGAAGTCTTTTTTTAACGTTTAACGTGAACTTTAAACGACTCTAAGCCGCTTTTCTTTAAGTGACCTCTATCGTTTAATCAGATTTTCCTTTCATAGAGTGGGAAGGACAATAGACTTGTCTTCGAAGATAATAAAGAGGGAACGGATGGTTGAACAACGGAACTAAAACTGGTGTAGGACAGCGTGGGCCGTCCCTTTATCTCTTCTACTTTCATACGACATTGTACTCTGTCAACTCAATGTCTAGTAATATACATTTTCTATTCAAACCCAATCGTGTATGAGTACTTCTGTAAGAATAACTCCCCCATCTTTCCCACTTATACATTATGGAATTATTGTTGACAATAGCATTATACTAGTACAGACAATTACCCATTTTTTATTTTTGAAAATTTATATTAAACAATAAAAAATTATTTTCATACATTTAGAATTGTGTTAAGAAAGATGTCTCATTGTATTTGTACATATCTAGGTTACAATTCCAATTTTCCTGACAGTACTGTACATTAACTGCATGTAAGTACTGATTTTTTTTTACCAAGTTTCAAACCTCTAGCTTAAAAAAAACAACAACCTCTAGCTTAAACAAAGCTTTTTGTTTTGATTATAAAATCAATAACCAACATTTAGTCTAGGAGATAGCTTGCAAAAAAGTGTCTGACTAATATCAAGCTAGAACCTTTTTTGTACAAGGTAATCTTTTGGTACCTTTTAAGAATCTGTAGTCGGCTAAGTTTGTCTGCAGAAACATAGCTTGGCAATACGCATTTGAAAAAAAAAAAAAAAAAACCGGTGGAGAGCGGCCATGTCCCACCCAGTTTGGTGGACAGTGCTTGATTTTCGTGATTCTAAGTACAAAATTAGTTAGTAGACTAAAAATCAAGTTGACGTTAGTTTTACACTTGATAGATGATCACTTTGATTTAGAGCTTAAAGAACTATTCTATTAAGTGACAAAGTAACATCTATTCTATTTTTATTTATTTATTTTTTTTTTTTTTGTTTAAACTAATTTTGTACTCAGGACCATGGAAATCATATTGTTCGCCGAGATGGGCGGCCACTCATGGGCGGGACTTGGCTTTTTCAAATGCCTATTGCCAAGTTATGTCCCGCAGACGAACTTAGCCGATCACATATTCTTAAAAGGCACCAAAACATTTACTAATACAAAAAATTCTTACTTGATGTTAGTTAGACAATTTTTTGCACGCTATCTCCTGGACTAATTGTTATACAAATATTTCTTCTTAAGTTTGTTAATAACGTAAAATGTTTCGTTCAATAAACTAAACCTACAACATGTTAGCGTACACCTCTGTGAAAAATAAAAATCGATATTGATGAGCGAGTTTTGCTCCTGTAAAGCCTCGTCCAGACTGCCAAACCGAACAGAGCAAACGACCCGAGAATTGGTCTCTGCGCATGCCCAGTCTAAAGTTCGCCTGCGCACCTCAGAATGGGCATGCGCAGAGTCCAATGATCGGCTCGTTTCCTCTGTTCGGTTCGGCAGTCTGGACGAGGCTTAAAGTCTGACTGATTCCAAAACACTCACGAAAAAATTGATGGCCGAATTCGATTTTCGCAATGTATGTAATAAAAAAGTATACACCATAGTCATTCATTTCTGATCAATGTACAAAAGGGGAAGTATAATTTTATATATATAGATTAACTTATTGATAATTGAGGTTGTTCGTTATATAAGTTCAATTATAATGAATTCGTTATATAAGTTCAATTATTGGTTCGTTATAAGTTCAATTATAATGAGAGGTTATGTTAGCGAGATGCTGTCGAATACTTTCTCACTGTGTTTTATATGTCTAATTGATAATTGAGGAGGTTCGTGACAGTTCAAGTATAATGAGAGGTTATGGGTTATGTTAGCGAGATGCTGTCGAATACTTTCTCACTGTGTTTTATATGTCTAATTGATAATTGAGGAGGTTCGTGACAGTTCAAGTATATGAAAGGTTATGTTAGCGAGATGCTGTCACTGTCAAATACTTTATAACTATGTTTTATTTGACAGTATCTCGCTAGATTAACAATAACGATTATCGTTCACGTAGTACATATATGAATGTATATTAATTTTGGAAAAAAGTTTCTAATAAAATATTAATTTTACCATTAACTGGATAGACAAATAGTTTAAGTTGTGACGTAAAATCGATTATTGATTTTATGTAAGCGTCGACTGTTGACCTAAATGAATAAACTTTTATAACTAAATTATTTTACTTCCCAGCTTATACCTAAAGGTAACGAAAGCATTGCAATTCTTCTTAAGAATTATTTCTTTTACATATTCAAAGTGATAAATTCCTTGATAGTCCAGTAAAATTAGGCAAAAAAATTGTGTTCCTTCGGAATAATTTTAAGCCACGATTTTTTTTCACAGAGAGCTTTGTTATGTCATTGCAAATAATACCTGAAAAGTCCTTAACTTTTTTACGTACGCTTCCCTCTTCTTTAGAGGGGGGGGAGGAGGGGGGTAAAATTTAAAGGACTTTAGCTAAGCAAGTGGGGTATCATTTTCCATGCATTTTTTTACGCTGAATCGATTAAAACCAGAATCAAGTCGATACGACCTATATTTTGGAAGATATAAGGGGTTTTATGTGTAAAAAACTCAAATATTTTAATAATAAGACAAGAATTTTTTTAGCCAATTGGAAACTTTTAGGAAGGTCCCTGGAGAAAAAATCAAAAATTAATTTCTTGTCATAACCCTCGGAGGTGTACATTAAAATATTTGATTTATTTTATATATAAAACCCCTTATATCTTCCAAACTATAGGTCGTATCGACTTGATTCTTGTTTTAATCGATTCAGCGTAAAAAAATGCATAGAAAATTATACCCCACTTGCTTAGCTAAAGTCCTTTAAATTTTACCCCCCTCCTCCCCCCCTCTAAAAAAGAGGGAAGCGTACATAAAAAAGTTGGGGACTTTTCAGGTATTATTTGCAATGACAAAACAAAGCTCTCTGTGAAAAAAAAATCGTGGCTTAAAATTATTCCGAAGAAAAAACCTATATTGACTTGACTATGACAGAAATCCATTAATACATCAAGAAACAAATATTTGGTCTAATGTTTGCCGGTCTATCTGTCGGTGTTTAACATTTTCGCAACATCTTAATAAAAACTACTTGTCCGATTTTGATGAAATTTGGTTGCTAGGGCAGAATTAACTTAACCTATTGTTAGTCCCATGTACTCCTAATTTCAACAATCTGTATCAATTCTTGTATTTTCCTCGCGCACGTACGAACTTACCTTTCGTTTTAAATTAACACCTATATCGTAAAAGTAAACATATTCTACATATTCCCTTTAGGTTTTATTAGGGGAGTAACAATCTAAAGGAGGGGGACGGAATGTTCTTCTTTAGACTGTTACTCCCGCTTTTCATGTTATAGATATAATTTAAAATTTCAGGCAGATTAAGTATATGCAAGTATTTTCCCCAAAAACATTTTCTGGTAGCCATACAAATATGGCATAAGAGTAAAAATTCAAATTTTTCTACGTCGCATCTAGATAAATTTGTAAATAGACTGCCAATTAGTGCGGCACATAGCTTCCTCTTATCCACACACATACTTTATTGATTTTACAAGACATAATTGTCTAATTTAATTTTATTGTTACCTCAGCAAAAATTATTGTTTAATTTAAAAATGTTGGTAAAGAAAAGGAGAAAATTAAACATTATTTTCTCTTCATTTTTTTAAGTTTTTGGTAGTATTCTATTCATACTACAGAAAGTTTAAATTTTAAATTCAATCAAGTTATAATTATTATTAACATTGAGAAAGAGACAGAGAAAAATAGACTCCAGCACGGGGACTCGAACCACGGCCCTCTTTATTTCCGTTACAGTGCTCTGACCAGCAATTGTTCTCCAGTATAGCTTAGTTGGTCAGAGCACTGTATCGTAAATATAGAGGGTGTTATACAGATGTGTTATATTCCTTTATACCAAAGTACATTTGAAAGAACTTTTCTTTGTCTTAATAGTTATTTAGTCAAAGTCATGTACATTCTAAAAAAAAAAAAAAAAAANCAAAGGTAACGGAAGCATACAAACACTTATCAAAGATAGCGGAAGCTTACGATTGCTTACCAAAGGTGAAGGAAGCTTACGAACGCTTTTACCAAAGGTAAAGGAAGCATACGAACGCTTGCCAAAAGTGACAGAAGCATACGAACGATTTCCTAAGGTGACGGAAGCATATGAACGCTTTTAAAGGTGACGGATGCATACGAACGCTTGCCAAAAGTGAAGGTTGCATACGAACGCTTACCAAAGGTGACGGAAGCATACTTACGCTTTCCAAAGGTGACGGAAGAATGCGAACGCTTACCAAAGTTGACAGAAGCATACGAACGCGAACCAAAGGTGACGGAAGCATATGAACACTTATACATTCAATACTATTCATTATATATTCTAAATGTAAGCTCTAAATATTAGGGTAGTTAAAAAATTAAAACTTTAAAGCACGTAATAAACTATTAAAGAAATAATTTTAAAATTAATGCTTCGTTAGATCTAATACTTAATAAATTTACTTCTAAATTAATAATTAATTACTGTCAGACAGAAGATTATATTTAGTTTATCATTGTAATTAAAAAAGCTATTAAACAAAAAAAGTAATTAGGATGATAAATTAAAATTTTAAAAGGATTTATTTATTAACTTTTAATTAATTTATTTTTCTTTGAGAGAGAAAAACAAATTAAAATGTAATATGAAATAAATTTTATATATTATGATTTCATAATGAATTATATTATATTTAAACATTTTTAAAGAACTTTTCTTTGTCTTAATAGTTATTTAGTCAAAGTCATGTACATTCTAAAAAAAAAAAAAAAAAAAAAAAAAAAAAAAAAAAAAAAAATTATTCAGGGGAGTAACAATCTAAAGAAGTGCGATAAAAGATACAAAAGAAAGGACACGAAATAACAAAACTTGTGTGTTTTATTTTCTTTGCACTTTTTTCTGTCTTTCCTTCTTTTCTTTCTTTTCTACTTTCATATTACAAATTTTTTAAGAAAAAACTTAGGAAGGTGGAGGGGGAAGAAGTGAGATGAGAGAGGGCTTAAAAAAAATAAGGTCGTTTTTAAAAGACAGTGAGTGGAATTTCGATAAGCCATAAAGTTTTTAGAGAGAGGGGGAAACGAGAGAATAAGGAGTCGAATTTTTAGGAGGTCTAAGATATAATGAAGTCTCTTTGTTCAACGGAACCGTCACCCCTTAATTCACCTCCCCCCATAACTTCCCCCTTAAGAGAGAAAGAGGTGGGAGAAAGAATGAGGAGTGGGGGAAAAGGCTCGTTATCATCTCTGAAAAATTTACTCGAGTGCCAGCCAGGAGAAGAGGCTTGAAAAAGAAATTGGTAGAGATGAAGACATAATATAAAATCCTCATTTTTATCATGTCGGTATTACCAGTAATCTGTCTACTTATAGTAAGTCTTACTCATACATGATTACCTTGTGTTTATTTAAGAATTTATGGCTCCATTAGATATTTATTTTTAAAAAACGTCTTCTCTTCAAGAACGTACCCTCACTATACTGCGTCAAATAATATACATATATTATATATTTATCCCTGTAAGTGGGCTACTTACAGTAACGTATAGCTTCCTAGCGTCCCATCACGAATTTAAAAGATGTTTTGTAGTATTGTTACAGCCGATTATTGCATCATTTATATGATTTTTCCCCCTCTTTAAAAAAAAAATAAATAATAATAATATTCTCAATTTTTGTTTCCAAGTTTACCAAAGGTAACGGAAGCATACGCAGGCGTACCAAATGTTACGAAAGCTTACGAACGATTACCAAAGGTAAAGGAAGCATACGAACGCTTGCCAAANCATTGGGAATAGTTGAAGAAACCTATCCCAATGCCACCGATGGAATAGTCCGCAGTGTATCTGTGCGAACTTCCAATGGACTTCTCCAACGCCCAGTTAGGAAGCTCGCACCACTATTGCCTAAAGAATGAACTTTTACTTTATATTTTCATTTACTTTTTTTACAAGTAGTTATTTCATTTATCACTTTTATAACGCAAAGAAATTATTTTATGATTTATTTTTCATTCTCACCATTTAAGGTGTATTTTCTTTTGTAAACTCCACTAAACGCTTTCATTCACTTATTATTATTAATATTTTTATACTTTTTGCTTAACTTTTTAGAAGTTAATTTTTATTTCCCTTAAGAATCACGATGATTCTTGGCCGGCGGTTATGGTTAGGAGTTAGTGAGGTGATATTATAAANCATACCAGATAGATGTCATGCTGAAAACCACTCAGGAGGTCTTAAAAACACCTAAAACGGATAATTCCGTTGAAATCTCGAAAAAAAAATTTGTTGTGAAAACAATGCTTTTCCTTCTATTAGTAGTGAGGAAAAGTAATATTTAATGAAATGCAATAAATATAACTTGACAAAAAGTTAAGTCTAATACTCTTATTGTAATATTGAAAATAATTAAAACGCAATAAAAGTTTAGTTTAACTGAGGTGAACGTAACACAGATAATTAAGTACTTTGAAGTTTATATATTATTGACAATCATGAGTAAGTTCAGAAATAATGTGGTTTTTAGATGGGTTCTCGATCGATAAATTTAAGAAGAGATAACGATCTCCTGGAATATGGTTCATTGTCAGAAAAAAACCTTTATCTACGATTGATACGTAATATAAACATTGTATCTCTGTTTAGATGCGTAGGAANGACAATGTAATCGAAAACTTAAAATTAAAAATATTTTAAATTCTATATAAGACAGATAAAATATATATTATTCAAGGTACTTCTTCAGATTGTTATTACCTTTATAAAAAAAAACATAAGGGAGTAACAATCTGGAAAGATGTACGGAATATTCTTCTTTAGACAGTTACTCTCCTTATAAAAACAGAAGTGTGATATTCCTTTGTCCCAAAGTAAATTGGACAT
Organism: Gerris buenoi; assembly: GCA_001010745.2. Taxonomy (NCBI): domain Eukaryota; kingdom Metazoa; phylum Arthropoda; class Insecta; order Hemiptera; family Gerridae; genus Gerris; species Gerris buenoi. The sequence continues at coordinate 127,334 of KZ652701.1, read as the reverse complement.
TGGACTAAACACCTCTTGTGTTTACTCTTTCTTAAGATTATTACTCCCTTTATAAAAAAAAAACCCAAGGGTAATAACAATCCAAAGAAGTTGTACGGAATATTTTTCTTTAGAGTGTTACTCCCCTTATAAAAACAGAAGTGTGATATTCTTTCGTCCCAAAGTACATTGGACTAAACCTAAACACCCCTTTGTCTTAATAGTTATTTAATCAAAGGAATTCNCCCAGATAGCCCAAATTAATTAAAACCCGTGTGTGCTCTTTAACTTTTGGCAAATTGATACTTTAATTCGGTTAAAAAATCAAAACAATTTTGAGAGATTAAAAACAATACTTTTCCTATATACCTTTAGAGAAGGCGAGGAAAAGTAAAAAAAAAAAAAAAACATAATTAAACAAATTAGACAATAATGGCTTGTAAAAGTATATAATCAATAAACTATGTGATAGGATGCGAGGAAGCTATGTGCCACACTAATTTACAGCACATTTAAATGCATATAGATAGAAATAAATTAATGAAACAATATGTTTCAAATATTTCTAAAAATAAAAAAAAGCATAAGTTGTTAGCTTATTTCCAGTATTGTTATGAATGATTAATTGCATACTACTAAAATGCATATTGATAAAAAATAAATTAATAAANCTGCATTTGTAGACGAGTAATTGTTGTACAAGACTAACAAATACCAAAAATGTCTTTGAACATTTTGGCCCAAGAAATACGGATAATTTAATGCTACCGCGTTAAGTGAACCTGGTTTGGGGGTGTAAGAGTGAAGAATCCAGAATAATCACTTCAATGAGAGTATGCGAGGGGGGGGGGGGGCTTGGTGGTACATCGTGAGATTAAGGAATTTGTAAAATTACTAATTAGTAGACTTACGTCGGGAATGGTGGGTAGAGGTGGTGGTTAGTATATTATGGTGGAAGCGGGTTATCGTCGTGTTACCCTAGACTGATGTAAACAATGGTAAAATGATGGTTAACATAATTATCTACTTGCGGCAGCAAAATGATGGCATTATTGAACTAGTAAAATAACCAACATTTCTCGATCATACGTCAAGTGCAAGTGTATCTAGAGATATCCAGTCATTTTAAGNAGAGCATTTTTTTCTGAAGTTGCATTCAACATGGGGGACCAATAAAATCGTTTCCCTCAAAATTTTCCCGCCTTTTGATTGTGCCAACTCTAATCTTATAGACTGTAACATATCCTTAAAAACTAATCGTCCGATTTCAATTAAATATGTTCGATAGGTCATAATTAGCCTATTGTTGGTCCCATTATCAACATTCTGCGCTCATTTGTTTCAGTTCTTATTTGATTTGTATGAAACTTTTATAGCTTATCGGAAGTAACCCCCAGATAGCCCAAATTAATTAAAACCCGTGTGTGCTCTTTAACTTTTGGCAAATTGATACTTTAATTCGGTTAAAAAATCAAAACAATTTTGAGAGATTAAAAACAATACTTTTCCTGGTTAACATAATTATCTACTTGCGGCAGCAAAATGATGGCGTTTGAACTTGTAAAATAACCAACATTTCTCGATCATACGTCAAGTGCAAGTGTATCTAGAGATATCCAGTCATTCTAAGTAGTATTTTATAATTTTGCTTCCGAGCTTACCGAAGGTAATGGAAGCTATGTGATCGTTTTGTCTCCGATTTTAAAAAATTCCGAGACAGAAATCCGTTTCAGACATTAGGGAACATCTTTAGTTTCGTGTCTGCCTATTATTGGTCTGTCGGTCTGGCAGTTGCTCAGTTATTGGGAACTAACATATCCTTAAAAACTACTCGTCCGATTTCAATTAAATATGTTCGATAGGTCATAATTAGCCTATTGTTGGTCCCATAATCAACATTCTGCGCTCATTAGTTTCAGTTCTTATTTGATTTGTATGAAACTTTTATAGCTTATCGAAAGTAACCCCCAGATAGCCCAAATTAATTAAAACCCGTGTGTGCTCTTTAACTTTTGGCAAATTGATACTTTAATTCGGTTAAAAAATCAAAACAATTTTGAGAGATTAAAAACAATACTTTTCCTATATACCTTTANTTACGTGAAGCGCGCCTTACTTGTTTTCACTTGTTTTTAGTGATTTAATTCTGTCAATTAGCGTATAGTACAGAACTTCCTTACATCCTATTATTATTTTAAACTGGTTGATTTTGTTTGAAAAATTCTCTTTCACATTGGGCGATTTCAGTTGAACAATTGTGATCGTCCGATAAAAAGTCGTGTTGTGATGGTTCTAAAATTTTACTAATTGTCATCGTATATAGGGTGCCCCAGCTAATATGGAATAGCGAAATATCTCCAAAACCATGATAGATAGGAAGGTGGGATTTTCAGGGTTCGATAATGGCTATAAATGCGCTTCCATAATATATGCTGAACATTTTCTGTGTTCAGCAAAAGAATGTGCAGTTTACATAATTAAAAAAAAAAAAAAAAAATGAATACGAAGTCATATTTTTTTTAGACTAGATTTTTATTTTATGGCTAAAAATAAGAATTTTTACTTTTGGAAAATTTTACGCTCCGAGCATTAGTTTGCCGTCTGGAGAGCCCTGAACCTGCAAATTGAAACTTTGTCCATTTTACAGCTAAACTAATGGATTTAGGAAAAAAAATCAAGAAACAAAAAATTCTTATTTTTAGCCATAGAATCCAAA
>KZ652701.1:107767-120075 GCA_001010745.2 Gerris buenoi | reverse complement strand
TAACGTTTTAGTGTTCCCATTTTAATATATATATATATATATATATATATATATTTCTCAAGAACTATTTTTTTTTCATGGAAGTGACTAAAATGCAACAAACTTAATTATACATTAATTTTTGTGGATTTATTTTTTATCTCCTATCTGTAGCTAATTTCCACAAGATAATCCCTTCCCCTACAATATTTAACTTTCGTTAATCCTTCGATCCATTTAATCCTTCCGTAAATCCTTTTACTCTGGAAACCAACTTTATTCCAATTTTCAATTCGGATTATATTTAAGTGAATTTCAATGTTTAATTAATTTAAAAAAAAAAAAAACTCACAATTGTTTTCCCAGATTGTACTCATTAGAAAATGCAATCGAAAAATTAAAATTATAAATCACATTCTATATAAGCCAGATGAATTATAAATTATTTAAGGAACTTCTTTAGATTGTTACTCCCTTTATAAAAATACATAAGGGAGTAACAATCTGGAAAGATGTACGGAATATTTTTCTTTAGACTGTTACTCCCCTCATAAAAACAGAAGTGTGATATTCTTTCGTCCCAAAGTACATTGGACTAAACCTAAACACCCCTTTGTCTTAATAGTTATTTAATCAAAGGAATTCAGCAATAATTACATATATTAATTTATATTCTAAATTAAAAAAATCGGGTACGGGGTACCTCGGAACTTTTCCTCACTTCAGGGGCCACTAAAGTGGCCTCTCCTGCTACTTCGCAGCAGGAGGAAGCAGCATTGGACGTGGTCAGTTCTTGAATGGGTGACCGTTCTGAACTAACTGATTTATTATCATTCTTAAAAAAAACTTATGTTTAATACCTATATTTTATTTAAATATTTGAAGTTTGGCGGTATTTTGACAGATGTAAACAAACTTTGACGTCATCAAAATTATCGCACTAATAAATAATTATATTCACTTATAACTTTTAAACTAATTAATAGAATTTCATCGGGATTTTTTTTTATTTTTTCCTTAATTTTTTCCGGTTCCAACGATATGCTATAGTCAAAATCCTATTTATACTTTCGGTATTATTAACCATCAAAGTTTAAAAATTCAAAAATTGATAACTTCAAAATGGCGGCCAATATCACAATGAAATTTGGTGGGCTTGTTTGGTACATTTGTGCCAAATTTCAACTCGATCAGGAGCATTTTCGATGTATTACAATTTTTTTTAAATTTTGCTGACTCGGCAAACTGGGTTCAAGATGGCGGAAAAAGTTGATTTTCCAGGTGGCACCACTTCAGGTAAGGACTGATTTTTCTACCAAGTTTCAACTCTCTAGGTTAAATACCTTGGGCGCTACGATGATAACACACATACACATAAATTAAAAATAATTATTAAGGAATAAGGTTCGAAAATTGTTTTACGAGATAAATCTTGACAGAAAGATATTTAATGTAATTTTATCAAATTATGTATTGTACATATAAGTAGGTAATATGTCACTTGAGTCCAACCCCACTCCTGACCCCCTACGTCATACCCCCACTCCTCNAACATAAGATTTTTTTTTTTAAATTTACCAATTATTTTTGCAAATTGCTTCTTTACCTCCTGTTACTGGACGAATGGTCGTGCGAGTATAAAATAAGTAAGTATAATGAGGAAAATTTTATTTTGTGGGATAAGAAGCAATAATAATATGGAATCATTTCTGAGCTAACTTTGACATACCATCCATTTTATCAAAACGGACAAGTAATTTTAGAAGTATGGGCGTTTACAACGTGTTGACAGACAGTCTGACATAAGACCAGTTATGTTTCCATGTGACTGAAACCCATTTTTCAATGAGTAAATTTAAAAAAAAAGTCATGCGGCACAACTACAGGTTAGGACTGATTTTTCTGCCAAGTTTCAACTCTCTAGGTTAAATACCTTAGGCGCTACGATGATAACATACACACTACACACATACATACAGACGTCATGCTGAAAACCACTCAGGAGGTCTTAAAAACACCTAAATAGGATAATTCCGTTGAAATCTCGAAAAAATAATTTTGGTGAAAACAATACTTTTCCTTCTATTAGTAGCGAGGAAAAGTAAAAAAGGGGGAGTAACAATCTAAAGAAGTACATTATTTAAGAATGCTTGAGAGTTTACCAAAGTTAAAATTAATTTTGAGATCATCCTAAAGAATGAAATGTTCTTATGAGTCCAACATCAAACTTTCACGAAAAGAACTACATTTCAGACTTTATGGAACATTTTTGGTCTCATGTCTGTCTGTCTGTCGGTTTGTCAATCTATATCACTCAAATTTTTGCGAACCAAAATATCATAAAAACTACTTGTTCGATCTTAGTGAATTTTGGATGGTAGGTCATAATTAGCCCATTATTGAATATTGGTATTGGGCATAATTAGCACCATATTACATTTATAATTAACACCATATTATCATATCTTAAACTCTATAACTGCCCGAATTTAATAAAATTTGGTTGGTTTAACAAAAGTAGCCCCCAGACGGTCAAAAATTAATTTCAACTATCTGCGCATATTGCTTTCTCTATCTCATTTTATTTTACTTTATACTCATGCGATCATTCATCAAATCATAAGAATCAAGGAAGCTACGTGTCACACTAATTTACACACTTTTTTATGTGATAATCACTTAAGTACATTCTATAAATAAAATGTTCTTATTTAATTGTTTCCTTGTTTATTATCAGTTTGAAAAAAAAATTATTTGTCGAAGCTATGTCTAATTATATCGGATAATTTATTAGACAGTGATAATTAAATTGTAATTTACCTTAATTATAATTGTATTAGGGGAAAAAGAGAGATAAATATACGCAGTGTAAAGTTATATAGAATATTGGATTTATTATCCTTTGTCTCCAATGTAAATACTTAATTATATCAGGGTGAAATTAACCTTAATTCTAATTACAAACCCTTAATGACTTCGAGTTAATTAATGTGTTTTGAAGTAATTCTATTTATACTGCCTCAATTTTTACAAAATAATCGGTTGAGGAACTGAAAATCTGAATGATCAATTTTTGCGAACATATCTTATAAACTACACGTTCAATTTTAATGAAATTTGTACTATAGGTGATAATAGAGAGTTTAAATAAGACGTAAGAAAAATTAACGTTATACGTCTTTCAAATATCAAACTTATTGCGCATGCGTACGTTGTCGATCACTTTTTCACTTTATATTTTTATGTTATTTGTGTTTATTTTCTAAAATACGAGAAATTTAAAACAAAATTGTCAAAACGAAAAAATAAAACGTCCACTTGGTTACGTATTACTTAAACTCAATACGACAAAACATATATATATGAAGGGTCCAGGGGAAAAACCATCAATGTCCATTTAGACCAGTTTTGAGTAAACACAAAAATAAACTTTACTATTTGTAAAAAGGGGTAGGATTCAGGTAAAAAAATAATATTAAAATACTTTTTTGCTTAAAACATGTCTATTGAACGAATTAAAAAAGTAAACTTTAATTTTTATAATCATATAATAATATAATAACAAATTTATAAAAAAACAGGTGGACTCTGATGTTTTTTGTCTGGGAATTCAAAGATCGTCGGCGTCAATTGGTGGATTATCGACGAACTCTTCATCACTCCCATCACTGGCGAGTTTTAAGTTGGAATAGAAATTCCTCGATTCCGGATTTTCCAGAAACTGCTTTAAATGCTGCAAATCCTTATATTTTCCTGCCTTAACAGGAAGTGGTTCTGAATATAAAAGTTTAAGAGGCGCACTTTTGCCGACATCCTTCTTCTTTTTTTCCTTCCTCTCGTTTCCCTGTATAGGCGAACTATAATAACGTCCGCTAAATGTGTTTTCATTATTAATTTTCATTATTAAAGATTCACGATTAAAGGCTAGATAAGATAAGATAGTGTTGTTGTTTGCCTATACCTCCCCCTTAGGGCTTTGGACTCTAACACTTCTTCCCCACACGCTCTCGGACTCTGATAGTTCTTCCCCTGTATATGAATATTTTATACGTTAATATATCGGGAATGAAACATTTCTTCTTCTTTAACGATAGCTCAATAGAAAGCTTACCTCAAACTGCACTAGATGGCAGTTCTATCTTATTTTTGGCAAAAAATGGACATTGACGTTTTTTCCCCTGGACCCTTCATATGAAACATATATACATATATTCGTATGAAAACATACGACAGTTTGTTATGACGTTAAAATTGAAGTGTCACGACTATAAAAAATACGTCTTATTTAAACTCTCTAATTAGCTTATTGTTGGTCTCATATAAGGTTCAACCCCTCTACCCTCATTAGGTTCTCTTGCAAATGCGCACAAACATACATTTGTTTACAACTATAGCTTCAAAAGTTCGAATCTGATTTGTATGTAATTTGGCTGCTTTGTCGAAAGTAGCTCGCTGGTGGCTCTAGAATAATTTCAACCGTCTACACTCTTTAAACTTTGCTAAATTGATACATTAATTGATGTTAACAATCAAAACGATTTTGACAGATAAATTTTACAATAATGAATTGTAAAAGTACAGAATCAATTAACTTTTGATTGATTAACTATACGAAATAGGACGCGGGGAAGCTATGTGCCACACTAATTGGCAGAATATTTTCCATTTTGATACTTTGATACACGATTTCCATAAGATATGATTCCAATGTTTACATAAATGATTGACTTGCAATTAAGCGTCGTCCATACTCCCAAACCGAACAGAGGAAACGAGCCGAGCATTGGTGTGTACGCATGCCCAGTCTAAAGTGCGCCTGCGCATCTCACTTCGAGCATGCGCAGAGACCAATGCTCGGCTCGTTTCCTCTCTTCGGTTCGGCAGTCTGGACGAGGCTTTAATGTTTTATCACAATAACTTATAAAGTGCTCATCTGATTTTTAAGAAATTTTGATGGTTTGTCAAATATAGCTCACAGATGCCCCTATAATAATGTCTACCTTCTGCACTCATTAAATTTTCCACAATTTGCACTTTTATTCATAATAAAAGTGCTAAAACTCAAAATAAATTGAGAACAAGAAAAATGGAGTGTGGGATTAAATAAATGGTTCTAAAAGCATAAAATCATTAAAATAGGTAACAGGAAGCGAGTAAAGCTATGTGCCACACCAATTAGTCGACCATTTTGTTTTTAAAATTACTACTAGGTGTTTAGATTGACCCAGATTCAGATTAAAGTGTCGAGTTTTAAATTACCATTAACAAAATTACCTCTTTTTAATCAACAACAAAAAAAACTTAATTATAGATATTAAATTACTTTTATTTTATATTCCATCTTTTTTTTCTTAAATAATTTATTTTTTAATACCCTTCTACACTCAATTGAAATACACCGTTAGATTATTTTAATTAAATTAATTCAATTAAGTTTCTTTTTTAAATTAAATTCTCTCGATAATTTAGAGGGTTTTTTTAAAAAAAAATAAAATTATTAAAGTGGAAGATAATTATGAATTAATAGAGAGGATGGAATATAAAAATTTAAATTTCTTCAAAAATCTTATATTTGAACTATCTGCTTTAGTTTTAGTGTTTATAACTATCCATATTTTAGAAGACGCAGGGTACTATATGAAGCATTATTTAGAACTGTGATAATTTATGATGTAATCCTCCGTGGGGAANCCACACGTCTGCACAGACGACAGACAGAATTTTTTTAAAATTCACTTTTTTGAACTCAGGGGACCTCATAACGCATAAATCCATCAATTTCTTAAAATCAAATTTTCGCGCCATCACAATACTCTCTCTTTATATGAGAAAGTATAAAATAAATCAATAAAATTACTATTGCCGACAAAAAGACATTTAAAAAAAACTCAAAACGTGAAACTCAAAATATGAAACTCAAAATATGAAACTCAAAACATGTAAATCTACCAAAATTGAATTTTCGCGCAATCACAATACATTCAATTTATATATTATATTTCATACATCAGAAAGTAAAAAAAAAATGCATATATAGTATAATTGCTAATGAAGAAAACATGTAAATAAGATCCTGTAGTTAAGGGATTACTTTACATGCAAGCGTGATAAAGAGTACTTCATATCCTTGTGAGCTTCAAGCTATCTAACTCAATCAGGTTACAGAGTTCATTATGGTTATCAAATCGAAACATCAATTACGATTTTCAACATGTTTCTTTCAAAAAGACGCGCTCTTGCAAAAACTTTAAAAACATGATATTCGGTAGCAGCTGGAATTTGTTAAAAATATAATATAATACAGCTTACAAAACCGTTTTGAAAACTGTTTTGGTATTCAGAATCCCCATTCTATTATTTGGACACTATACATAAAATTAATGGTATTTTTATTGGTATTAATGGTATTTTTAAGCAAATAATTACTGGTTCCAAGGGTTTATAAAACGTTTTGCAAACTCTTTTTGTTTCGAACCAAAAGTGGTTTTATGAGGAGTTTTCAAAACAGTTATTACAACAAACAACTTTATCGCCAACCATAAAATAGTGTACGCGCCACGAGCAGTAAGCGACCCGCGGGCGTTAAACGCACTCGTGCTTTCGAACTTCGCCTTCGGCCTATTTACTTCTCTAGATACGTAAATCTCTATTACACTCTTCAGACTTGTTACAGTTAAATCAGGTTATTAGAGGTATGTTCCAACCAAGCTGTGTACAGTCCTTGGGATCGTCACGGACATGCGCAATGGATAAAAGCCGTTCCAACAGTGTTTCGTGCCGTCCTCTAAACTGGTCCATCCCACGCTGGGATTGTTTGCGAACCGCTTACTGTACTGTCCAAATGATCCTCTGACAATACCAAGTAATGGTTCGTATGACATGCCCAGTTATGTCAACAGGAAGTTTCCCTAACTGTTAGGTTTCCTTGAATGATTTAATTAAGGTATGAATTATTATCCTAAACCTGCTCTAACCTGACATGATTTTATTACCGTTCAATGTCAGCGCATGCGCATAAAACCAATCCTAAACGATTCCCGAAGGATCCGAGGTACGGTACAAATAGGAGGGTTGGGACAAACCCTACAATCTCCAAATTTTCAATTCAATATATATTTTCGTGTTATTTTTTCAAAACAGTTTCAATAGAAAAACCAAAAATTTGCTGTTGTGACCTTGAATACAAGCCGTTTTGAAATCACTGTTTCCATTGAGTTTCAATACAAAAACGGGTTTTGAAAACCCTTGTAATCGCAGTAAATGAATCAAGGCATTTTTAAATCACTGTTTCCATGTAGTTATTAATACCAAAACGGTTTTGAAAACCCATGTAATCGCAGTAAATGAATTTAGCCGTTTTGAAATCACTGTTTCCATGGAGTTTCTTAATACCAAAACGGGTTTGAAAACCCATGGAATCTTAGTAAATTAATCAAGCCGTTTTTAAATCACTGTTTCCATGTAGTTATTAATACCAAAACGGTTTTGAAAACCCATGGAATCGTAGTAAACAAATAAAGCCGTTTTTAAATCACTGTTTTCATGGAGTTCATTATACCAAAACGGTTTAGAAAACCCATAGAACCGTAGTAAATGTTATTATTGTCCCGTGCTTCCTAATTAGGCTAGTTCGGAATGCAACCCATTCCTAATATAGGTATTGTTTGAAATTTGAGGATCAACATAATATTGATGATAAATTATGTGTTTCAGATAGACGAAGAGGAGTTGGGATGAAATGTGAGGTGTGCGAGGGTGGAGGGGGGTGGTGGGACGGCTGAGCCACCCCAGCTATGGACGAGGAGGAGCAGGAAGAGCTTAGCTCGCCTGGATCCCCTCGCCACGCCTCGCCTGGGACAGCTCGCCTTGACTCGCTCCGATCTCGCGCAAATACTAGCCTCGGCTTCATCAGTTCGACACTCATCGCTTTACTCGCTCTGTGTGTGTCATCAGCTTACTGTGCTCCTCAGCCTCAGTGGCCACCTTGTCCTTTGCTGGTCGGACCTACTCCTCCTCCTGATGAGAATGATGAACAGATCTCAAGTCCGATATTTGATTTCAACATCACACACCCTATCTTCTCCATCGAAGCAGAACTTGTTACCTTCATTAACTACCAAGGTAAGACTCTCATTTATATAATATTTTAGGGAGTGAGAAGGGGTACACGTGACGTAATTTTGAGCAATCAGCAGTTTAAAAATGGAAAATGCCATGACAATTTAACGACCTAGTTGATTTTTATGCTGCCAGCTAGCAGATATTAGAGATTCGCTTTTATTGAGAATGATGACCAGATCTCAAGTCCGATATTTGATTGCAACATCACATACCTTATCTTCTCCATCGAGCAGAATTTGTTACATTCATTCATACTATCAGGGTGAGATTTTCATTTACATATTATTTAAGATGGAATAGAAGTAAAAGGGGTACATGAGTCATTTGCTTAATTTTGAGATATCAGCAGTTTAAAATTGGAAAATGCCAATGTGCATGACAATTTTACGAAGTAGTTGATCTTTATCCTGCTTGATCACAGATCCGATTTCATCTCCTTTTCCACCATCATTTTAATGTATATTCTAACAATCCCCTTCAGCACTTGACTCCATTTCAACAAAAATGTCACTTGCACTCCTGCAACTTACTTGCGCATTTCACTTCCTCAGTGCCAACGCCTACCAAAGGGCTTATTAACTACATTTTAAATGGAATACACGGAGTTATTAGGTCGTTCTATCAGTCGTTAAAACTTTAAGGTACGTTGTCCAATGTTCACTGTAGTCTTTTTTTTTAGCTAGAGTGGCTCTAAATGATTACTTCATGACACTTTATACTTAGATAAAGCGTTTTTTTTTTTAATTAAATATTTTAAATTGTTTCAAAAACAATTTAAATTAGATAGTAGGTACCAATTTAGAGAACAAGATGAGGAAAACATTTGTTTTCCTTATCTCCATCACGGGTTCGAGATCCGTCTCGGACGAAGTTTTTTCCAGGTACGCACGCGCACGGGCTGTTAGTTTCACCTTTTTACTGGCGGGCGGGGCAGCGTTACTGCCCTGTTTTTGCAAATGGGTTTGAAAAATGGTTCTCTAAGCTTAGCAGTTTTATGATCGAAGAAAGGGTTTCTAGGAGGTTGCTAGCAAGTACTTGATGGGATTTTCGAAAATATCCAAATATTTTTATAATAAGGCCTTAAAAATAAGCGTATAAATAAGTCATTGTATGTAAAACATAAATTACACAAATACGTCACACATTTGGATTTCGAGAAAATGATTTTATTTCTCTCTCTTCCAAATCAATTGATATAATCCTTATTCAATTCTAACTCCAGCCTTTATATTTGTTTGGGGGAAAATACATTCATTTTTTTGAATGTCAGAGTGAATTTTCTCTTTGGAATATTTTCATTTTTTTTTTTTTTTTGCTGGGAAAGCTGTTGTAATTTCATTTCAATAATTCATAAGGTAATATTGGCAATTTTTTTCAATCTCTTCTCTACTTCATTTTCATTCATATCTACATCCACTTAATTCAGATTTATAAAAGAGAGAGAAAAAGAGGGAGAATGAGAGAGAGATAGAGGGGGGAAGAGGGAGAGAGAGAGAGAGAGAGAGAGAGAGAGAACTTTCATTTACTTTGAATCAATGTTTTGATTGAATGAGTAGAGTTTCCCAGTAAAAAATACATTATAAATATTTGGATTCCTTATAACTTAGTAGTAATAATAATTTCTTTCNAGAGAGCGGGGAGGGAGAGAGAGAGAGAGCGGGGGGGGGAGAGATAGGGAGAGAGAGAGATAGAGAGGGAGAGAGAGAGAGAGTGAGGGGGGGGGAAGAGAGGGAAAGAGAGGGAAAATATGTTGGTAAAAAAAATATATATATCAAGCAGAGGTTTCTATATGTAATGCGGTTAAACAATCTGTCCAATGCAATTTGTATTTAGACTTCCTTATATACGAATACATAACCTTCCTTATATACTTAGCAATAACCCGTCCTATAATAACCCGTCCTGTAACAACCCATCTTGTAATAACCTGTTGATCGCGACTAAAAAAAAATCGGTCCGAGACAACTCTGACAAACTTAATAATATACGAGTTCTTATAGCCACTTAGTACTTAGCCCAATGTTTTCCATGCTTCGTTTGCGTAGGTAAATTTAATTATTATTGAACATTTTATCAAAATGTATCATAAAAAAAACTTCTTGGCGAGTAATCGAACCTGGCCTCTCTCCGGTCTGTGTTTAAAGCTATTTTCTTAGGAATTAGATTCTCCCGGGATAACGGCTTATATCGTTAGATTCATTATGTTGACTAATTTTTAGAATTTGTTTACTAAAACTATTTAGTGGGTTGTGTGTACTCGCACAATTGTAGAGGGATAAGATTTTGCTAAATTCATGTTCAGTATTACAAAAATAAACTTATTAAAAGAAGTCCTAGTACATTTCGTTGAATAGCTCATTCATTATCTCTCAACTACCTTTGTTAGTGACTTTATTACCATTAAGAATGTTGTGAGCCAATTTAATTTCAACAAACTTCAACTAAACTTCCATTTATCAGCAGATAGCAGTTACCATGGATTTCCTTTGTTTATGCTTTGCGATCCTGCCAAGATTCATCGCGAATATTTCTGCTTTTCATGGACTATGGCCTAGACAACATCTCCCATCCAAGTGGACCGTGGATGTCCTTGCATCCTCCAACCAGGAGGGGACCACTCTATATTCTCTGCGAGGATATCTCTCATCTTTCATACGTCGGGCATCGCCGTATCATTGCAAGGCCCAAGCTTCTATCTCTCCTTCATTTCCATTCTCTGCCGCATGTCCTCATTGCTCACTCTGTCCAGTCGCGGCACTTGAAAGCTTCTTCTGTTCTGAGGCCGTCCATCTCTAATCTCCACCGCCAAAATTCTTCTTTTTTGCCTCTCCGTCAGAGTCCACGCTTCCACTCCATAATTTAAGATACACTCCACTTATAGCGCTTAGAATACTTCTTTTGATACTATTGGTACGGCGAAGATGATGGATGAATCGATCTGGGGTCAAAGTTTTAAACTAATTATCGACTTCACTTCTAGATGTATCGATGTTCCTCTAGGTCCCTCAAGGAGACCTTATCTACCTTTCAATATTTATACTATACACTCAATGGGCCTAGCAATATTGTCTATAAAAAATTCTAGATCCTCAAGTTCCAACCCTTATAACTTCTAAACGGAGAACAAGTTGATGAAACAAGTTTATTTATTTAGATAATTTAATGAAATTTTATATCAAATGAATTACTTTATTGCGGGATAACTAACAAAATTGCCGTTTTTTGGCACTTTTTTAGTATCTATGCATAAGGACCTACACCACAGAAAGCCGTTTAAAATAAAATAAAATAAATCTTCACTTTAAGACACTTCATTGCGAAGCACGGGTATCCAGTTAGCATATATTATATACATTTAAATTTGGTGTATAAAATAACAATTAAAGCTTACAAGAAGCTTTCCTCCTAAAAATTGTTTAAAATTGCTCACTAATGTGTAGTAGAATAGGGGACACCCATAAAAATAAGATAAATATGCAAGTCTAAATGTTTTGTATTTATTTTCATATATCTAAAAAACTAAATAAAGCCAACAAGCAGCTGAATAAAGAATTAAAATGAATATAATTTATTACATTAAGAGAAAATCCTTCTTCTTAATTGTCTCTAGATAAAGAAAATGTAATACCTCAGGAATAATTTATTTAGATACACGAGTTTATAGGGAAAGGCTGGCCGTAGGCCAGCCGACGCCGAGTTTATATTATATACTAAATTAACTAGCCACAACCAATTCAGTTGGTTTATTTTAAAGTTGTTTTTACTAAAATCCCTTCTGAACAAAGGATTCTATTTAATTCAAATGAATCTAAACTTTTCCTCATGAGTTTTGCTTTCAATTAGTCTCTGTTTGTGCTCTTTTTCCTCCGATGTAGACACCTTGTTTTTCCAACTCTTCTATGCTTTTGTTCTTTTTCTTTCGGCTTTTCTTGTTGTTTGGAAACAAAATTAACTTTTTTGAAACAGAATAAACTTTTGCCGGTCTTAGTAGTACAGTAAAATTAGGCTAAAACCCAAACATCCAAAAAAAAAAGTTCAACCCCACGCCAAATTGTTCTATGCCCTCCTCGTAGTAAGTGATAAAAAGTTGCACGACTTGCAGCGTCGGGTTTGGCCGGGAGGGGGGAGGAAAGGGGGGTAAAAAGGTATGTTTAATCGTTTTTCGCTAATATCTCGAAAACTATGAGGTTTGGCGCTAACTTTGTTAT
>KZ652701.1:16171-32562 GCA_001010745.2 Gerris buenoi | reverse complement strand
GAAAACCATTCTCCTGCGTAGCTTAGTTGGTCAGAGCACTGTACTGGAAATACAGAGGCCCGGGTTCAAACCCCGGCGCTGGAGCTTGTTTTTCTCTGACTGTTTCCCATAGTTAATAATAATTATAATTTGATTTAAATTAAAAAATAGTTATTTTTAGTCAAAGTCATTTATATTCTAGAAAAGCAAAGGGGAGGAACAATCTAAAAATCCAGCGTTGAGGTTGACGGGCGACTTGAATCACTCCAGTATCCTGCTTGAGACGAGATTTGCGTATCCCAGAGTAAAATAGGGTCTTCACTCACTTCGAGAAGTGGATTAATGTTTCTTCCACTTCCTGAAAAATTATAGGATTAAAATCTCTTATGGTAATCGAGTATGATGTATTTTGAGAAACTAAGCACATAATTAATTTTGGAAACTCGACTCGTAATGTTATGGAGGGAATATTAAAAAGTTTAATATCCAGCTAAGAAGTTGATTAATTTTAAAATTGGAATCTTCAAAGGATGCAATTAAGTAGGGAGTGGTAAATAAAGAAGGTATTATGATCAAAACAATCTTTTTCAGCTATTAAGTTTTAAATTGAGCTTTTATCTCTACATTTGTTGTAGGGAAAGCAATTTAAATTATCCCCTATCTATATCTATATTAATAGGTAGCGCTTTAAATTGTCCCCTATCTATAATAATAGCTAGCACTTTAAATTTTCTATATTAATAGCTGGATTCCTGTACTTCACAGCGTTATTTTTATATTAATTTACATATATGTAATGAATGTTATAGTAATTATANAATATCACCCTTCAGTTTTTAGGGGGAGTAACAGTCTAATCAAGAACATTCCGTACACCTTCTTTAGAATGTTACACCCCTCTGTTTTTTTAATTGTACTGGACATTTACTCGGCCTATTGCCTGTAATAACTGACTTAGCTTTCTAATCAAACCTGACAACGTGATTGTACACGCAACTTAAGTCGTGGTTGCGGCACTTCTTTAGATTCTTACTCTCCTTATAAAACAATTAGAGGGGAGTTACAATCTAAAGAAGGTGTATGGAGTGTTCTTCTTTAGACTGTTACTCCCAATATAAAAAAAGGAAGTGTGATATTCCTTTGTCTCAAAGAACATCGACTAAGCACCCGTTTGACTTAATAGTTATTTTTAGTCAAAGTCATTTATATTCTAAAAAAGCAAAGGGGAGTAACAATCTAAAAATCCAGCATTGAGGTTGACGGGCGACTTGAATCACTCCAG
This sequence comes from Gerris buenoi, assembly GCA_001010745.2. Lineage (NCBI taxonomy): Eukaryota > Metazoa > Arthropoda > Insecta > Hemiptera > Gerridae > Gerris > Gerris buenoi. Next base: position 31,301 of record KZ652701.1, on the reverse strand, counting down.
TATCCNTTCGAATTAACATAGCTTTCTTTTCCTTCGAATTAACATAGCTTTTGTTTCCTTTTTCATAAGCAAAATGTTATGCTTAGTATTATAAATACACAAAATAAAATTGTCTGCGGACAATTTTAATCAAACATTTAATATCTTTGCTAAAACCATATTTTTTGGCATTTTTTATTTAAATTATTGTATTGGGTGCTGCTAAAATATTTTTTAAAATTTTCATAATATGTATTATGTATTACGAAAATAAATATCAGATCTAATTAACATGCTAAAATATCAGAAACCAACACGCACATTTATCAATGAATTAGTTACCATTTAAATGCAGTTTATTTAATTTTACTTTTTAATGATTCAAGATGNTGTCTTTGCTGAAACCATATTTTTTGGCATTTGAACACGCACATTTATCAATGATTTTTATTTACCATTTAAATGTTGTTTATTTAATTTTACTTTTTAAAGATTCAAGATGGAGTCGAAATGACGTCAAAATGACCCTTTTCATATTCTTTAATAGACCTAACTACTTAAGAATGGAAAATTGCCTCGAAAAAAATATTAATCGAAATATATACTAATCCTATCCAATTATTGTTGATTTCCCTTGATAATTTCTTATTTTTTTTCGTGGAAAAAGAGAGAAATTAAAGTCAAATATTGGTGAATGAGAATTTGGGGCAGGAATTCCTTGGAATCGTCAATCAAAGTCTCTGTTTCGTGTCAACGTTTCACCCTAAGTCGAACTTAGCGTGTTGAAGTAACAATTTTAGGTTGGAGATCACGCTAAACCTAATCCAATATCCACCATCCGAGCAGATTAGATTATCAGATTTGACTTATCAGTCGATCTGGCTTTATTTGATTAAACCAACCATTTGTTATCATGATAGAATTTTTTCCATAAAAGTTATATTTTTACCTTGATGCTCTCCTTTCGCTGACGTCTAATCCCTTCGATCCCTTTATTCATTGATTATTTTGTGTTTTTATTGCTTCCAAGCTTACTGAAAGTAACGGAAGCTATGTGATCGTTCTGAAGAACGAAAATATTTTTAGGTCTCCGATTTCAAAAATTCCAAAACAGAAATCCGTTTCAGACATTTGAACAGTCTGCGCTCACAATATTGACAGATTAAATAAACGGGGGAAACAAACAAATTAGACAATAATGGCTTGTAAACGCATAAAATCAATNAATATATTTAGGCAAGTATTATAAATAAATATTAAATACATATACATAAAATTTCCCTAACAGAAACAAAAACAAAATGGTGGAGAGTGGCCATGTCCAAAATTAGTCCCTTGATATTTGGCCACTTTAATTCGGACTTATACTTGAATAACTAAGCATTCAAGGGACAAACTAACATCAACTTCATTTTTAGTCTACTTACTACTTTCATACTCAGGATCATGAAAATCACATTGCCCACCATAATTGACGGGATATGGCCTCTCTCCACCGGTTTGTTTTTTTCAAATGCCTATTGCTAAGCTATGTTCCGTAGACGAACTTAGCCGACCACATATTCTTAAAAGGCACTAAAATATTAACATGTACACAAAATTCTAGCTTGATATTAGTAAAACATTTTTATTGCTCGTTATCTTCTGGACTATTAAAAGCATGTACTAAATACAGAAATTTTAGTCACTTTGGTTATTTTTGTTTGTTTTTAGTAATTTTAGTAAGTCAAACATTTTTATTGCACGCTATCATCAGTATCTTCTGGACTATTAAAAGCCTGTACAAAAATACAGAAATTTTTATTCTCAAATTCGGCTGTTTATGAAATTCTAGTGCGAATCCATAATCTAAAGACAACGAAGTTTTCTTATCCCCATGGATTAAATATAATTTACCAAAAATTCCTTGAGAACCAGATGTTATTCCTTCTGTAACCTCCCCCCCCCCTTCCCCCCATCTCTCCCACACCTTATTGTCTTATCACATCCCAAAGTTTAAATTTGAATTTATATTATTAAAATAGACGTACATCTTAAAGTGACGCCCTTCTCTAGGAATTACCTTTCTAACTTTAAAGTTCAGTTGCGGCACTCTATTTTAACACTGCCTCCATATCCCCTCTTTTGGATCAGTTTTTCTTCCCCTTCTATATTTTGATTGCCTCCATTTCCCCCTTTTTGGATCACAATTTTTCTTCCCCTTTTATATTTTGACTGCCTCCATTTCCCCTTTTTTGGATCAATTTTTCTTCCCATTCTATTTTTAGATTGCCTCAATTTCCCCTTTTTTTGGATCAATGTTTCTTCCCCTTCTATATTTAGTTTGTCTTCATTTCCCCCTTTTTTGGATCAATTTTTCTTCCCCTTTTATATTTAGATTGCCTCCATTTCCTCTATTTTGGATCAGTTTTTCAGAAAAACACACAATTTTTTGCAAACATCAATATAATTTTAGAAATATACCATACCATACGAATGCAATTTATTTCAAATTTTGAGCGTTTTTGATGAAGTAGTGATATAATTATTTTTAGTGGGATAATTACTTTGGGGATAAACGTCAGTTGCAGTCAGTCTATAAATGCTCGCCATCAAGTATCAAAATAGCGGATCATAAAAAGATTTCTTAGTAATCACCTATTTATGGATCTACCTACAAATTCCTACAAAATTTTATAATTATCACATCAGTTGTCGGGATGATGTAATAATTTAGATACGATGTGCTAGAAAATTAATTTTTGAGAGAGAGTGACAGAGAGAGAGAGAGAGAGAGAGAGAGAGAGAGAGAGAGAGAGAGAGAGAGAGAGAGAGAGAGAGAGAGAGAGAGAGAGAGAGAGAGAGAGAGAGAGAGAGAGAGAGAGAGAGAGAGAGAGAGAGAGAGAGAGAGAGAGAGAGAGAGAGAGAGAGAGAGAGAGAGAGAGAGAGAGAGAGAGAGAGAGAGAGAGAGAGAGAGAGAGAGAGAGAGAGAGAGAGAGAGAGAGAGAGAGAGAGAGAGAGAGAGAGAGAGAGAGAGAGAGAGAGAGAGAGAGAGAGAGAGAGAGAGAGAGAGAGAGAGAGAGAGAGAGAGAGAGAGAGAGAGAGAGAGAGAGAGAGAGAGAGAGAGAGAGAGAGAGAGAGAGAGAGAGAGAGAGAGAGAGAGAGAGAGAGAGAGAGAGAGAGAGAGAGAGAGAGAGAGAGAGAGAGAGAGAGAGAGAGAGAGAGAGAGAGAGAGAGAGAGAGAGAGAGAGAGAGAGAGAGAGAGAGAGAGAGAGAGNAGAAAGAGAGAGAGATAGAGAGACAGACTGGGAGAGAGGGGAGTGAGAGAGAGAGAGATAGAGTGAGGGAAGAGGGGGGGGGAGAGACGGGGGAAGAGAGGGAGAGAGAGAGAGAGAGAGAGATAGAATGAGAGAGAGAAAAAGAGAGAGTGATATTGATAAAAAGAATAAAAGAGATAATAAAATAGGCAACAGTGTAATAAACTAAAATGAAGAGAAAATAACCATGTTAAAATTATTGATACTAAAATCTTTTAGTGACTTTTCCCCCTATTTTTTTAGGTATTCCCTATTCCCTAAAATATTTTTTATGTAGTAAAAGTAAGATAACGTAAACAAGGCGATTGGAGGGAGTAACGTTGTGCCATGAATATCTGATTGAGCTTTAAAATATAAAGTTTTTTTCCATCTTTTGAATTTCCCAAGAGACAAATCATTGGATGTATTTTTGCGATAGTGAATTAGGTGATTTCACCTCTTCGTTGATATTCTTAGAGGGGATTCTTCGTAAAAAAAATAGTAATTGGGGAAGATTCAATGACATTTTTTAGTCTATAGTCGAGCCCCGTATCAATATGGCTTTTGTTATAAGTTTGTCCCCTTTGATAACGATAACTTAATATTAATAAATTCTAATTTTTTTATTTTTTCATAAAAAGAGAAAGTACTGTAATATTGTGGAAATTTAATTTTGTGATTTTGATGGATTTACACGTTTTGTTTAAAAAGTGGTTTTTAAAAAAATGAGTGTTTGTCGTCTGTGCAGACTCGTGGAGCGTAAACTACAGAGCCAATTTTATGAAATTTGGCATACATGTTTGATAAAATCGTACTTCGAGGCGAAATCGATAAATAGAACTCCTAATTTGGGGACGCTCCCCTCTAAAAATTCTTAAAAAAAACCCTAAAAAATTATTATTCTCGATAAACGGTTCCGATAAGTAAAGCGCGCTTTTTGAAGTACATGAGGCGATAATCGCTGGTTTCTGTACGATTAAGTTAATTAGTAAGTGTGAAATTTTAATAGTTGCATACTCTTTTTCTACACTTCAACACCTTCAAATTTATGAATAACATGTGTCATAACATGACTAAAAACTTGGAATCTTGGAAATATTAAGGCTCTACCGCCCTTTGAGGTTAGAAAAATTATTAAAATGAAGTTTGTATTGGTTCTAAGCAAGATATCAAAAATCTAAGTACAGGCTTCATTCCTAATTTTAATTCTGCACAATTTGAGTCCTATTTCATCTCCCTACTACAATAAATACTAACTATTTCAATACAACGAGTTTTATCGTTGTATTAAAATGGCGCCTTTGCTATTTATCACAGGAAGTTGAAATAGGGCTCAAATTGTGCAGAGTTAAAATTGGGAATGAAGCCTGTACTTAGATTTTTTATACCTTGCTTAGCTGCTTAGAACTAATAAAAATTTAATTTTAATGTTTTTTCTAACCTCAAAGGGCGGTAGAGCCTTAAGTGTTAAACTGTCACAAATGCCGAGATGCAAGGCTGAGCCGAATTCCATGTTCCTAGCTGTAGCTAGTTTATGAATTGAAACAAGCCAACGGACAGACAGACGGACCGAGCGTTCGTACTTCGAAACGAACCTTAGATTTTAGATTAGATTATTGCCGTTATATTTAGGTTTCAGTAGGCTGGAACCTAAAATCTAAAATGTAGTGCATTTAAATATGAATGTAACGATTGGCCGTTTTTCCGGGGAAAAATCTAGTTTGTAAGAAAATAGCTTTAACGTAGACGAAGAGAGGCCTAATTCGATTCCCTGCCGAGGGGAAGTTATTTTTATGATAAATTTTAATGAGTTGTTCATTAACAATTCCACGTACCTACGAAAACACAAAAGGTAATATATAAATAGAAAACACTGGGCTAAGGAATTATNCGACGTTTCGCTTCCATTGCTGGAAGCATCTTCAGGGGTGTGGTGCATCGTGGTGTTGACTTGAAGCAATCACAGGATGTACTGACGACTGGATAGGAGACCGACGTATTTATACTGGTTTCATAGACCGTAAATTGTACTTGGGTATTCCAGTACTCGGGGTTATCCTTTGTCAGGATAATGCAATCACCAAGGTGCTCCCTTTATCGGTGTTCTTACAAAAATGTAGAAGCGACGGTTCAGTCATCTTATAATATAAAATACTTAATAAATAATATTATTAAATAATAAATATTCTCAATAATTAATAAAAATTTACTTCATCAACAAATGCACGCGAGGAGTGCAAATGAGAATGTATAACAAAAAGTAAAAAAAAAAAAATAATAATCGTTAAAGTGCAAAACATAAAACGGAAAGATAAAAAGAAAACTCATTCTTTTATACTTTGTTTGATAACAAAGAGATTTGTTTCACAAAACAAACTTCAGTCAGATTTCAGGGTGGAAAAACTGACGGGGAGGAAAACCCCTTCTGTACGAATAACTAACACAAACAACAGGACGCCACAATTTTCCACCCATCCTGGTTTTTATAAAAGGAAAAACTAAAATAAATATATGTTATGCATATAAAAGAAAATAGAAAGTAAGGGGGAGAAGAAAAACAGTTTGTAGATATGAATAAATTTGTTACAGTCTGTGACAAACGAAAGTTAGTGCGTTGACAGCGTGGGAAATCGAGTGACACACAGATTGGCCATCCTCTGAGGGAAATAATAAAGCCACTACATTTACCTTCTTATATGGTTATCCAGAGGGCAAATCTTGAGCTTCCATTGGCTCCCCTCCCAATTTGCTAGTTTTTCCCGCGCCGTTAACGCACTAACTCTCGTTTGGCACAGACTTTAGTGCCGCTTGCTTTTTGTAGATCAAAGTTAGGCGGCGATCACGCTCCAAGCGATGCGAGATCGAGCCTAACGAGTATTCTCACTGCACACGAGTCCGAGCCAGGGAAAAATTGGGGCACCGGGAAGACGGGAAATTTCCCGAAGCTCCGCTATTCCAATTATAAAAAAGAAAAATTGGCCCGACAATCCAAACAAAACATTCTCATATCAATATGATATTAATTTGATCAGTGCGGTGTGCGGTGGAAGTGATAAAATAGCACAATTATCACTTCTTACAAAATCTTGGTCCGTAGGGTTCCACGGGTAGAGTCGTCATAAATAGCTTGGGTTTCCGGTGAAATCCGCGTCACTAAGGGGTTGAATCCGACGTTTCGCTTCCATTGCTGGAAGCATCTTCAGGGGTGTGGTGCATCGTGGTGTTGACTTGAAGCAATCACAGGATGTACTGACGACTGGATAGGAGACCGACGTATTTATACTGGTTTCATAGACCGTAAATTGTACTTGGGTATTCCAGTACTCGGGGTTATCCTTTGTCAGGATAATGCAATCACCAAGGTGCTCCCTTTATCGGTGTTCTTACAAAAATGTAGAAGCGACGGTTCAGTCATCAATAGATGGGTCGAAAAGACAAAAAAACACCAAGCGTCTTTATGCTATAATTGGTGCTAATAATTCTGCTTCTCCTTTTGCTAATTATACAGGCGCCGAGGAGCCTGTATAACATCATACCCCAAAAAATGCAATTCTCTGGATCGCTCTTGATTATTTTCCTCCTTTGACTTATTTTTTACTGAGAAAGCGAGTGCAATTTTTCTAGCTTAGCAATTTCATAGTTCTTTATATTGTTCGAATTGACACGAAATTATTGGCACCCATAATATTTTATCACTCATTTACTACTATTTTATTGTAGCTTTAGTTATCGCATTATTATAAAAAAAAATATGAAACACATTATGATATTTACCACCACTTTACTAAAATTTGAACATTTATACTTATGATATAGGTTACAAAGGATAAGGTTTTAGGGAGTTGGCCTCACTGATTGCGGGGGTTCTTATTAGATAATATATTGGCGTCGGTTGGTATGTTTTCCCACCCCCGTACGCTACCTTCCTATGTGCCCCTGGTCCGAGCGATGAGAGACCGAGCCTAGCTGAAAGATAGACAAGACTAGGAATTTATTATAAGGGCCCTTGTTTTAAGTACCATAGAAATAGTTAAAAGTAAACAAACCTTTTATTTACCTTCCTTCTATAACCTTCTTTTCTCCATCTTTATCCCTTGTTGCTTGTCCTCATCTTATTCCTTGTTTCATGCTTGTTATATATATATATATATATATATATATANCAGCAGAGCGAGGATAAGTTAAAAATAAGTTTTTACTTTTGACTGATACTTGCTGTGCTTAATTTCTATTTAATTCACAGTTATGATATTCACATTGTTATTGTATCTATGTGGTAAGTGTAAATTTCGACTTAAAGAGGACAAGAGCTATAAGGTTACCTGTAAACAATCTTGCGTACCTTGATATTTAATTTAATTTTATACTTAGAGGTATAAAGTAAAAATTCCAAAAGGCTTTATATTCCCTTTGAGAACTATTTTCACGAGAAACAATTTTTATTTTTTAGATGTAAAAGTTTTTAGAAGTAGCTTGGTTTAAATATGTATTTCAGTAGTATTTTAATAAAACTTTGTTCATACCATGGCTTTCTTATTTTCTGTATGTCCGGAGATTGTCGGCGTCGCCTCAGGTCAATTCATTTTTTGGTTAGACTTTTTTGTCTGATGTAAAGTCAAGATTTCTTAAAGGGTAATTTTCTTAAGATTGTTAATAATTTTTGGTTTCGATCATTTTCAAAGTTTTTTTTTTTTTTTTTAGATGTCTGTGAAGCTATCTGTAAGTAGAGATGCAACAGCACTAGTAGAGGTTTTTGGGTAAAAATATGTTGTAGCCTAGGGCCTTCGCTGTACCTTATTCTAAGTTAATGGGCGGTATCGGTACGAGGTGGATGACCCATCGACGCCCTTCTATCGTCCTATAGATCCCTTCATCCATCTGTTATTTCATTATTAACATTTATTAGGTTTTTTGATTTTAGACAAAAAACCCACTTACGAACTAATCCTTCAATCTATCCTAATAAGATTCTGTTTTCGACCTTTGTTGTTAAATCCTGAAGCATTATTTAAATTATTTGAAAACCTTTCACAGTCTTGAGTATCCTTGTTCTTCTTGTGTTCCATAATAATTTTTTCCAAAATATGTATGTGAATTTATATATATATATATGTGTGTGTGTGTAGGTGTAGTTACATTTATTTATTTTCTCACATACCTGCTTTTAATAAGAAAGTTAAAAAATGGAATTTATTCTTGTTATCACAGTACTCATTTTTTAAACCTGTAATATTATACAAAGTAATCATAAATGAGAGAGAGAGAGAGAGAAAAAAAAATTTAATATGGAAGAGTTTCGCTTAATTTTAAGGCAAAAGCCTCTTTTTCTAAAAGAAGGATGATTTTCCGCTCCTCAAAACTCTGACAGTGTTGATATAAGAAAATGAATAGAGGCAGGCCTTAGACCTCGACTTGAAGCACTCCCTTCACCCTCCACTCATGTACAAAAAGTAAATATTAATATTTAGGGTAAAAAATGCTCATTATTTTTCAAGAAAATTATGAAGACAAAACAAGGATAAAGACGATACATATAGTCCCTAAACATTACCTGAAAACATACTACCATCATTACCAAAAATTAACAAAACAAAAGTAAATGTAAATATAACGAGTTGTTATTCATTTAATGTGTATGTTTTCTTTAAAAAGAATCGTCTCAATTTAGAAACCCTCACAGAATATGGTGGAGTGTGGAGTGCTCGAAAACCCTTGCCTTACTTTATTTCTTTCGTGCGTTCGGCATCTTGCCCTGTACTGCGCATGTACAAGTACTTGTCCCTTCAGTTGTTCTTATGACTTATGAGGAATAATTTTTACCATTTGTAAAAAGTGACTTTTACTGGTTGTAAATTATAATAATTATTAAAGGAAAATAGACGCACCGGGACTTGAACCACGGGCCCTCTATATTTCCAGTATAGCGCTATACCAACTATACAGGGTGTTACCGACCTAAACCGAAAAAAATTTTTGGGTGAAACTAGATCCCAAATGGAGCAAAACTCCACCAATCTCACTTATCTATCTCAATCCGTTGCCGAGATATGATTTTTTAAAGAATTTATTTTAAAAACACGTTTTTTGCTAATAAAACCGTAATTTCTCCACTTCTAGTCAATTATTTTTAACTTTTGACCATATTTTCGAAATCAGCGTTTAATTTCCTATAAAACTAGAGCATTTTTATTTTTGGAAATTATTAACTTAACACAGAAATAACAGTTCAAACGTTCAAAAATTAGTAAAAATCAAATTTCTGAAATTTTTTGAACGCTCACTATTTTCCTAGGAAACTTCTTGAAGACTGTCAAATCTATCAAAAACTTCCTCATTTAATACTCTTTCGAACGGTATAAATAACATTGCGATTCCGTATCAATTTCATGGAGGAATTTAAGTTTGAACGCAAAAAAACGTCACCTTATGCACGTAAACTTTTAGCAGGTGCCTACCAAAATGCTGGGATGGAACGAGAAAAATCCTCAGCAATTTCTTAAAATGGAGATTTATTACATAAAACATTTTAATAAAAAAACAATTTTTAATACGGACAATAAGATAAGACATTTAGAAGTGGTTTAAAAGTGGATCAAAGTGGTTTATTCTATTGCGAATGCAGGCTATTGCCCTTTTTCGGACCGACGCACGCATAGAAAAAATATCGCGGAGTGTTACTTTAAATAAGGACGGATTGCATCCCTTTTATTTCACAGCTGTACAAGGTTTAGAGGAAAATGATCCTGCTTATCGTATCAAATTTTGCAGGTGTTTGTTAAATACCGCTATGGAACAACCTATGAAAGGCCCGATTACAATATCACAAATAACACCGTTGACTGTGAATCTGGTTTGAAATTATGAACTATGATTAGTTAGGGTTTTCATGGGACTAGTGGTGGTGATTGTGTGTGTTGAACACACGCTCCCACGTGAAAGTTGATTTATCTGTCCACAGAAGTTTTCTTAGGAAATGTATGTCGTTAGGTCAAAAAAGGGCAATAGCCTGCATTCGCAAAGAGGAAACCACTTTGATCCACTTTTAAACCACTTCTAAATGTCTTATCTTATTGTCCGTATTAAAAATTTTTTTTTTATTAAAATGTTTTATGTAATAAATCTCCATTTTAAGAAATTGCTGAGGATTTTTCTCGTTCCATCCCAGCATTTTGGTAGGCACCTGCTAAAAGTTTACGTGCATAAGGTGACGTTTTTTTGCGTTCAAACTTAAATTCCTCCATGAAATTGATACGGAATCGCAATGTTATTTATACCGTTCGAAAGAGTATTAAATGAGGAAGTTTTTGATAGATTTGACAGTCTTCAAGAAGTTTCCTAGGAAAATAGTGAGCGTTCAAAAAATTTCAGAAATTTGATTTTTACTAATTTTTGAACGTTTGAACTGTTATTTCTGTGTTAAGTTAATAATTTCCAAAAATAAAAATGCTCTAGTTTTATAGGAAATTAAACGCTGATTTCGAAAATATGGTCAAAAGTTAAAAATAATTGACTAGAAGTGGAGAAATTACGGTTTTATTAGCAAAAAACGTGTTTTTAAAATAAATTCTTTAAAAAATCATATCTCGGCAACGGATTGAGATAGATAAGTGAGATTGGTGGAGTTTTGCTCCATTTGGGATCTAGTTTCACCCAAAAATTTTTTTCGGTTTAGGTCGGTAACACTCTGTATAGAGGCCCGTGGTTCAAGTCTATTTTTCTCTGTCTGTCTCCCATTGTTAATAATAATTATAATTTAAACTTTCCATAGAATGAATACTACCTAAAACTTAAAAATGATTGTAAAATTGTTAATTTTAATTTTATAAGGCAAAAACTCCACCATGAACATGTATACAGAAATCGGTCCAAGACAAATCAGACTAACTTTTATTTCTCATATGTAATCTTGGTCCTACATCCTAGAAATTTTTTGTTTTCAATTTTTCAACAAAATTAATAAAACGGCTTAAATCCTTATAATATGTAAATATAGACTAAATTTTAGTTGTTTTTCTTTTAATCAAAAATCCGTTTTTATATTGAAAAATCATTTTTTTCACTTTATTTTTTAGTTTTTGGAAAGGGTAGCACTCCCAAAATTAATATCTCGATTTGGTCAAAGGGTGAAATTTTTCTTATCATGTATGACAAATTTCGTAAAAATCGACATAGTTTAGGTTCCATGGGTCTGCACAGACATCAGACTTTTTCAAAACCCACTTTCTAGGACTCAAGAGACCTCAAAACGTGTAAATCCATTAAAATAATCGCGAAATGAATTTTAGCTCTAAATTTAGGGGCGATTCTCTGCGACAGCTCTGATAAAAAACGTGGGAATTTTTTTATTTTTTTTATTTTTTATTTATTTTTTTTTTTTTCGATAACAGCTCTGACGATTTTAATATTTAAAAAAAATCCATAATGTAGTCAGTTATATTATATACTATTCTAACCATGTTTGTCGTTTTCCCGGCAAAAAAATTAGTTTTTAAGATATTGATAAAAATTAATCTGAAACTGATTTCGTTAAAAAAGCTAAAACTAAAAAGTACACATTGGAATTGGAACAATTCACCTGTTGAATATGTTTATAAAAATATAAATTAAATATGATTACTAGATGTAAATTCGGTATAAATATTTATTTGAGAAAGTTTCCTTCAATTTATTTTATTCTAGCTACATTATTTGGACATAATCGCAAATAATGTTTATAGCTAAGTTAAAAAAGTAATTTTCCACCAAAATTACATTCGAAGAAACTCTAACTTTATTGTAGAATTCATTATTTATTAGGTTATTCTTTCGTTGATGTATATTTGGCGTTTTGTTTGCATGACCCTTAAATGAACTTTGACCTTAGTGAAAAAGCACTGTCGTGTGATATGACCCCGAAACCACACCCACCTTTTAACCCTTCTAGGGCAGGTGAAGGGTGGGGGATCTCGGTGATATTCTGAAAATCCACGAATTCAGAAAGGGTCAATCCCTGCCCTTTATAACTTCTAGTTGACCAAATTAGACCGACAGGTTAGGCTAGGTCTAATCTAGTTGTGTACATAAGAAGGAATATTTCTGTATTTCTTTCTAGAAGTAAACATTATAACTTTAATAAGGGTCCGTAGGCAAATTGAAGACCCTTATACATTACATACTTCGCTTGTCTGTCTGTAACGCACTAATTTCCGAATATACATTCCTTCGCTTGTCTGTCTGTAACGCACTAATTTCCGAATTATACATTCCTTCGCTCGTGTGTTTGTAACGCACTAATTTCCGAATATACATTTCTTTGCTTGTTTGTCGGTAACGCACTAATTTCCGAATTATACATTCCTTCGCTTGTCTGTCTGTAACGCACTAATTTAAAAATTATACATTCCTTCGCTTGTCTGTCTGTAAGGCACTAATTTCCGAATATACATTCCTTCGCTTGTCTGTCTGTAACGCACTAATTTCCAAATATACATTCCTTCGCTTGTCTGTCTGTAACGCACTAATTTCCAAATATACATTCCTTCGCTTGTCTGTCTGTATTTCATTATACATTCCTTCGCTTGTCTGTCTGTAACGCACTAATTTCTGAATTATACATTCCTTTGCTTGTTTGTCTGTAACGCACTAATATCCGAATATACATTCCTTACCTTGTCTGTCTGTTACTCACTAATTTACGAAAGTACCCAAAACGAAAACTTTAAACTTTGTTGTTACGTTATTTGTAATATATCGACCGCTGAAAAATCAGCAAGAAGCTCAAAAAATGCTCATGCCCAGTCTACCACCCAGTCTTAGATGCGCAGGCGTACTTTAGACAGGCCATGCGCAAAGGCCAATGCTTGGCTCGTGTCCTCTCTTCGGTTTGACAGTCTGGAGGAGGCTTAATTAATATAAAGTCTGAGTAGCTGTTGGTAACCAACAAAATGGTATTTAACGATAAGCAAGAGTTATCTGAGAGGGGTAATTCTACTGATGCGAGTTGTTATCCCATCATTTGAATTGTTCAACCATAGATAACCCGAGCATTGAGCATTGGTCTCTGCGCATGTCCGGTCTCAAATGCAGGCGTACTTTAGACAGGGCATGCGCAGAGAACCAATGCTCGGCTCGAGTCCTCTGTTCGGTTTGACAGTCTGGAAGAGGCTTAATTGATACAAAAGTAACTGATGATCACCAATAGTTACTTGCTATGTAACAAATGGTATTTTAACGATAAGCAAGGAATAGTTAATCTGAGACGGGGTAATTACAATGCAAGTTGTTATCCCATCATTTGAATTGTTCACTCTAGGTAATGAGGGTTAGATGCAAATAAGGGTGTTAATTAGTATTACACCCGTGATGCCTGCCACACTAAAACCACCTCCATATCATGGATAAAGGCGGAAATAGGGAGAGAAATGCGAGAGATATCAGACCCTCTGTTGAATTTGGAATTTCGAAAAGTCGGATTTAGTCGAAGTTGTGTTTAAATCGGTGTCCTCCGTTCCAACATTTGAATTTACCTCTTATTTAGGGTTTTTGGAGAAAAGGGGTTTTGGCTTTTCGGCTTCGATACGAAAGCCATTTAAGCTTTGGACGTGAATTCATATTACCTGCCAATTTCAATATATATGAGGGTTTTCCTGCTTTTTTACCCCCCACCTCCCTCTCCCAGTATGATACCGATTATAAATCGACTTATTTTCAGAATGGTTTAGAGTTGTGTTCGAATAATCTATTTCTATACATATGTGTATAAAGAGACTGTAGCAAAAATTAGATTTCGTTTATTGCGATGTACATGGTTGTATCAATTATGTTAAAATTATGTTGAATAATCTCTCTTTAGTATATTTTTAAACTATTATTAGTAAATCGGACTCGCGGCATCTCGAAACTTTTTCTTTACCAAACGTAAACATAATGAAATGTGGCACATCTTCCTCACATCCTATCACTTACTTTATTGATTTTATCCTTCTACAAGCTATTATTGTCCCAATTTCATAGCTAAACCATCCAAATTCCATAAAAATCATATCAGAACTTTTGAAAATATAGTTGTAAAAATCATAAATGTATGTTTGTGCGCACGCTGAAGAAAAAACAACAATGGTCTAATCATGAGCTACCATCAAAATTCCATTAAAATCCGACGTACAATGTTCAAGATACGTTGGTTAACAAAAATTAAGCGACAGTCAGACACGGAAAACAAAAATTAAGCGACAGTCAGACACGGAAACAAAAATGTTCCCTGATATCTGAAACGGTTGAAATTAATTTAGTGCTATCTGCGGGGTACTTTTGACAAACCATCTAAATTTCATAAAATTCACATGAGTACCTACTTTAGAAAATATAGGTGTAAATAAATTATGTATGTTTGTGCGCATGATGAAGAAAAACAAATGGGTGAAGAAGGTTGAAACTTATATGGGACCAACAATGAGCTAGTTATGACCAACCATCGAAATTTCATTAAAATTGGACATGTAGTTTTCAAAATTATGTAATATATAAACGCTTATAACGTTTGAACTATTCAATTTATTTTGATTGGGTTTGCTGCATTTTGTTCTTTGTGTTAAACAACGTCTATCAATACTACATTTGTGAATATTGGCAATATTTTCAGCGTTAAAATTTCAATGTTCATAATTTGATATTTTAAAGATGGAAAAGATTTCAAAACGAAATTCAGTGGACATTTTTATAAACCATATGTGAGAGACACCAAGGGATGTGCCACGCAAGCGTGACACATAGGAACTGTTCCAACATCAGACAAACGTCACAAAGATGTTGGCTCGGCAAAACGCCATGTCCTGCATCGTTTCGTCGCTACCGACTCATCAGGGGCCCGACGATGCCCACCCAACTCTGGACCTATA